>CALNHX010006262.1:0-92521 GCA_940337035.1 Agriotes lineatus
TGTCGGTAATAACGTGGGGCAAATTGTCATAGTTGGGCACAACATTATAGCAGTACAACAATATATATGTTTATCGAAATTACAGCTTTACTGAATTTTACATTGCTTTATATCTTTTTAGTTTATCTACTTGTTGCGTTTTTTTCGGGAAATCAGTATTTTAGAAAAAGATGCATGTACTTATACTTTTAAAGAGGCAACTGGGCTAAATAATTTATGAGTAAGTCGATTTATTCGCTTATAGTTGAATACAAAATCAATAAAATGTTTAAAATACCGTTTTTCTAAATGGTCAAGCAGCTACACTTGTGCTATTTAAAGACTCATGAATTTCTTAATTTTTATTTAATCCAGACTGATCTTCTAACAGTACTTTATAGCTATAATTTACCAAAAAAATGCATTTGGGTATTAATTGACTTATCCCCCTATTACATGTGACCACAGAAATGGACACTGGATAACAACTTTAGGGTGCTTTAGCCATACATTTATGTGTAATAGTGCTTCACCATTATTATTATTATTATATACTTCAGAAGCTTGGAAATTTCCAACCCCACTCACCCTGTGTATTAAGACACGATGCATTTATAGGGTTAGTATGTATTGTGTGTGTATTATTGTTAACTTCGTTTTACCTTTCGGTGTAGAGGCTGGTGATTTATGTGCTTGTATCTGGCTGAACATTGCTCAACTTGCCCCGGATTCGGGATACAAAGTTGGATCGCGTGTGTTGTGCTTGGGCGGCTACCATTGTGGGAGGTGGGTGTCATGTTGATGTGTTGACCTTGTTACTCTATTTCTTAGGTCTGTGAATCTGAGTAGAGCACAGTTAATTTGGTGCCCAACTGTGAATGGTCTCACCGAGCCCTATTCCAATCGCCAAGGATGCGGAAAATTTCCGACCCCCGCGCCACCCGGCTTCTTTATAGGGTTAGTAATATATGTAAAAGTAGAAGACAGCTGGCAAAGTGGTATATCCTGATTAAGATATAAAACCCAAATTATAGGAAAGAAAGGATATCTCTCGAGTAGCAAATAAGTAAAAGACGATAAGAATGGAAATGTCTTACTGACAAGGAATATAACCTTTCATCTACACACAATATGCAAAGAAATACATTCTATAATGTTCCGATTTCTCTTTAGTTTATAGGAACCTCGTAATGTGAGAACCCATTTTCCACAGACGCAACTTCGTTCAACGGCGTCAACGTGGCAACTAACTGCGTGTTGGAAATTGGAATACATTTACAGCTTGGTAAGATGATTGAAATAATTCTTCAAATAGATTTTTTAAAGTTGTAAAACTGGAAATGGTAAAGCGAGAATTACTTGCATATTCAACCCGTAAAACAGGCAAACTATTTTGTATGCATCCACGCCCTTATTCTCAATAGTTTTTCTATAAATATTATGCGATTAACATAACATCAACTACACATTTGAGAAATAATGTCAGCTTTTTATGTATATTGTTGTACCAATTTTTTAAAATTTTTATTTATCCACAAATTTATAAATTTTTGATGCAGGGTTTGAATGTAATAATTTTTATTTTCGTAAAATCCAAGCGCTTAGGCGTGGCTGTGGGTGCAACAGTTACACCCTCATAAAAAATGCAAACAATACAAAATAATTTCAATTAAGAACAAAGCGATATGCAGATAAACGTATCTCAATTTCCCCGTTTCCCAAAATTTAATTTCACGAGCCGTTTAAAAACATTGGCCTGGAAGTTTAGCTGATAACAGTTGTTATCGCCGCATGGGGGCAAATCGGGGGCAGCGAACTGGGCCTCTAAACAAAGCTTTCGACACAGCAGCAGCAGATAAGGCGAGTCCTTTATAAAAAATTCCCGGACTAAAAATGAGGATAAATGGGCAGCGGGAAGGCCTCACAGGTGGAGAGAAAAAATGAAGAGACGCTACGCTTGCGTACGCGTCGCGACGACTTCCACGGGAGCGCCGGCATCGTAGAATTGTGGCGTTCTTCGCGCGAGGGCGTGTTGTGACGGCTGCTCCGACCCATGAATATTGTTACTGGGAGAGAGTTAGGGTAAATTTTTAGTTCCCGTAGCCGCGGGTAAACGGCTCCAAGGACTCCAATGTGCTATGCTAATGAACAAAAACTGTTGTTATGCGCACAATGTGAGAGTTACGCAACTTCTTTAGTGTAAGTTGATGTTGGGATGCTTATTAATTGTTGTAGTTATCATCTCACACATTTAGAAAACAATTGATTAGCTACTACCAGACGGAAATTTCGAGATTTTATTGAGGGGTCGCCTATGTTTGTATGAATATTCGTACAGAGCATGAAGTCACACGATTCGAGGATTCCCAGCTAACATTAGAATTATCCATATGCCTTAAATTAAAAGTACCTTCTTAATAACTGTAATATTGTTGATAAAATACTTGATTAATTGGTGAACTACACTATACACTATTATTACGATTAAAGAGTAGTAAATGTTGAATAAACGGATTTTTGCATGGAAACAAATACACAAAAACAACGAACTTCTTCTTCAAGAACACATTAGGCAGGCAATCGTTGTGTGAACATCCTATAAAAACCTTATGTATATATATAAATCTTTAGCTTTCGAAGATATGAACTAGAACTTAACCACCTTAAAGTGTGGTTGTTTATTTTTTACTCCCCTCGTCGAAAAGACGAAGGAAGTATTTTTATTTTACTCTAAATACTTATTTCAGCTTAGAGCAACTGTCATTAAAGTAAAAGTTATGTGCTGCGTTAATCTAAAATTAGTGAATAAATTGCTACCTAAAATTCAGAAAATGTACAAGATGTTTAATAATTTGTTCTAATTTGAATTTGGAAACGTGCAAAGTCATGACTAAAACTGATAATTATATGCACTCAAATGTATGAAAATATGCGTATATATATGCATACATTTTGTTGACTATATGCACCCAAAGTTACAATATATGCACACAATATGCTTTAATATTTTTGAAAATAAGTAGAAGTATTCTACATAATGTAAAAGTATTAATTATTTAATATGAGTATATTTACTTCTCTAATTTTTTTTCAAGATTACATTATAAAAATATAATTTTTATAAATAAGAAATAAAATATTTTACAAAATAAATAAAAGAAGTGAATACATAAAAATACAATTGAAACAATATGCTAAACTATTGCATATAAAGCAAAAAAGTAATATTTCTAATTTGTTACAGTGTTAAAACATTAACAATTATGAGTTTTTCTAAATTTTGGGTTAAAAGAGATTGCCTGCGATCCGATAATATTTGCTTATAACAGGAAAAAATTATTTCTATATCAACTGATGTAACCGGGGCGAATTTAAATTTGCTGATTATTGCTGGATTCAGTTGAATAGTTTCTTCATGGTTTTCTTCCAATATATTGCATATTCTTTATAAGCTGATTGAATCCCTCATTTTTTCTTAAAACGTACCGGAGTTTAGTTTTTATCCAATCTGAAGTTATTCCTTTAACGTTGTTGATTCTATTTTTGAAGGTCTGTTTTAATTCTATAGATTCGGAGAGTTCTAAACCTTATGTCTGGAGCTTCTTACTTCAGTAATAAATCCATAATTTGCTTTAATAAAAATTAACATTTGAGCCAGTGTATTTGTACTTAAAATAATTTTGAAATCTTTGATTGCTGTTGAATCGTCGGAGAAAGAACTAACAATTCGTTTTATTGCTTTGAAATTGTCATCATAAAATAGAACCGCATTTAACTAAGTACCCCATCTTGTAATAATAGGTTGAGGTAGAAGGGGTAAACCAGGTAGACTTTCTTTATAATGTTTGACTCGTAGCAGTGCTTGGTTATTTTTTTACGGTATTTATCAAACTATTAATATCCCTTTCACTATTGTGTTGACACCATGTGCCAAACATGTAACATGGATCGAATTATTGTAAAAAACCTTTAGATTCTGTGCAGACCTCACCATATACGCAGGTAAAACCTTGTGAAAAAATTATGTACAAGCAATATATTGCCCACAAGTATCTGTTGTATCACAAAATAAATACTGTTCTTGCCAATTATTTCTTTAATTTTGCTCATTGTTTCCCCAAATATTATCTCAACGTACTTTTTCTTAAGATGATTATTCCAGGTATTGACGTTTTAGTGTACTTTTTCAAAAATGAATTAAACGTTGTATTATCTAATTTGGAAAATAGAATATTCCCAGCAATTAAAGCATTGCACAAGTCAAGATAAAAAGATTCTAGTTCTGTGTTCTTAGACGTTGAAGCAATTAATTGATGTAAAGAGCGTTGGGATAAAGTTTTAAACTCTGCCAAATTATTTTTATGCGGGATAGTGCCAAGATGCTGAGATATTTAATTTTTTTATCATATAATATCTGAAAAAAAAATCCGAATAAATAACAGAATAGAACAATTAAATTAATTTATAGTTTTTCTGCAGTATTGATTGGTCGAATGTGGAACGTAGAAAAACTAAACAACGTGGCACCGCAGCGCTTCGTCATCCATTTTAACCTTTGACTATATAAACATCGACTGCCAACGCAAACTTCACGTTGTAAGCCAACATAAAAATGAGCTTTCCCCGTACCCCGCCAAACTATTATTCACCCAACAGTCGAAGTTCGACTCTTGAAATGGATTCTATGTTGGCTGATTCCTTGTACATTGCTTCTGTGGGAAAAGTGGGGGTTGCTGGCATTCCATGTTTAGTTAGTTAGTTGGTATCTGCCTCCATAGGCCCTTTTTTCCAACCCCGTGGACAAGGTCTAGGCATGCATTCCATGTTTATATAGTCAAAGATCTTAACACGGACTTGCCCTTGTCTCTGCTTATTTCGATACGCGCACTGCAGCACTAGAGCGGCAGAAAGTGAAAGTATATATCTCAGTCGTACACAAAATTTTTTATATAAATTTCATGAAATAGTAAATTTTGCAAAACAATCTCAAAAAGTATATATCGAGAGATCCAAAAAAACCTGTTCCTCAGCGGGCTGTGGAAATTCAACGTACGAATAATATGTTGGTGACACTGTACGTCAATGTCAAATTCGACGTTATCAGGTTAGGTTTTCCGTCAGTTATGACACAAAATGACGCAAATCCTAACCTGCTAACCTCGAATTTTACATTGACGTACAGTGTCACCAACATATTATTCGTACGTTGAATTTCCACAGCCCGCTGAGGAACAGTTTTTTTTGGATCTCTCGATACATTACAAATTATTGCTAAATATAACCAAATATGCAAAATCCAGAAAGTATGCTCAAAAATGTATAAATATGCAAAATATGCAAAATGAAACTTGGCTTAAACGATTTGTTTTCACATAATTGGTATACATATGCAAAAAGTTTCGCCAGCATATCAGTTATACAAAATATGCATTTGCCATTATAATATCAGCTTTAGTCATGATACGTAAAGGTTCAGTTTATGTAATTACCTACGTTATCACCTACCTACCGATTTTGTCTGTTAATTTTATTTAAGAAAATCCCAAGCGCGTTTATTTATATCAAAATATAAATTTATTTGTAAAATTCTATTAAAATTTTATTCTTTTTATGGAGCTCGATTGGAATAAACTGTTTAAATATTTCATCCAACTCATAAATTAATTGACACGTCTGATGACGCTTAACATTAGAATCTCTTAGCAAGTGTTCAAAATGCTTAATCCAAGTTGGGTGTGTCACAGTTACAGAACCGTTACAGTAATTAGTAACATTTTGTTGTTTTACTAAATTAAAAAAATTATAACTATTCGAAACCCATTAGTCGTCTTCGTGGCATGCTATTATCAGTTAGATGTTAATAAGTTCTATCTGTGTAATTTTTTGTTCTTTGTAGGTTTCTGTTGAGTGCATCTAACTACAGCAATATTTAGAGCTTACGGTAGGTCTAATATTTTATAAAAATTGGTCATATACATTTGTTGCAGAACTTCCCATATCACTTTTGGTGTAGATCATTGGGAATATCTTGATATTATTTGCAAATGCGTGAATAAAATCAGTTATACTGTTAGATAAAAATAGCTTTTAAGAACCTAACAAACTTTAAATGGCACATTGGTAGTAACAAACTCTAGGAAAACGTCTGGGATTTAAACTCAGAGCTGGGCAAATTACTTTAAAAAAGTAATTAATTACTAATTACCAATTACGGCCCAATGGAGTAACTGAATTATCAGAGGTTTGAATTACTCAAATGAAATAGCAATTCAATAATCAATTACTTGGTAATTGTAATTGTACTAATTAAATTACTTTTTCAAGTAGTATTCAGTTAGCTCTGTGCTAGTACTTGTATACCGTCCGAAAAAACCAAATTGAAATCAATAAACAATCATGAACCAATATCGTCTGATTAAGCTAGTTGTTAATCTTTATGGAAAAGAATACATTATATTTCTACCTTACTGTATTCTGTAATCTGTAGCACTTACCGCAGAAATATTTTTTTCTGATTAAAAACAGGTCGCACGATCATCTTGTTGCATCAAATTTGTGTATCGTACCTACACCAACGATTTGTGACGTCAGCAATCGTGTTTGTCAAACATCTCTAAAAATAAGACGTGATTTTGCGCAGTGTGCTTTGAAACTGCGTTTCAGACTATATTTAATAGTTTAAAAACACTGATTCGACCATCCTTAAATAATTTTTTCTACTACCACTATTAAAAGTAGGCCTTGTAGCGCTAGCTTTTTTCACTAAAAATTACGTTTTATAATTCAGCGTGTAAAAAGTAAAATCGACTCTTTACTTTTAGCACATCGGCTAAATGTAAACAGCTGGTGTTGAATTTAGAATTTTGAATTGGAAGTGAGGTTATAAAGTTATTCTAGTTACATCTTTCGTTCGAGGTACATTGTTTTTTAAATAATTAGGCATTATGTAATGAATAAAGTAAAATGTGTACATTTAAAATTACCTTTAATAACTAACTTCGACAGCTACCGGCTACAGAAACAGCCACCTGCGCATCAAGGCCATCTCTTTACTATGACATAAATTATAACTGTCATAAATGCAAACCCTTGTTAAATCGACATTTATGGATTAATAACAGTATATTTAAGACCGTAGAAAAAATATTGTGTTCAAACTCGTGCATAAACATTTACTTCTAGCACTTGTTGGACAAATAGCTATTAAAATTACCACCAACTTTAAATTTAAATTTCAATAATATTACTCATCGTTTTTGATCAAGCCATGGTAACCACTTGTGGACCCACACTTCTCCAGATTTTCGCTGTTTCTTATAATACCACGCTAGACCTAAATCTACTAACGAAAAATGATAATTTGTTCTTCAATTTTTTAACAAAAATACACATTAATAATTAACAAACCGCGTCGTGAAAGCAGACCATAACCTCACTAATAATAACTGATTCAAACAGTTGAACACAAGAAGTTTGATGGCGTGACCACCCAGTTTGATAGCGTAAATCAGCTCTATGACGTCACGAAATGTGTTTGACAAACAAATTTGATACAAGATAATCGTGTGAATTATTATCCAGCTACACAAAACAAAACATATGCACATTCCATCTGAAAAAATTTGCGTCGGCACTAAATATTTTCTTCTTTGATGGTGTACACTTCTTTGGAATTGAAAATGTTGTACAAAATTAGCTGTTATATGGCTAGTCACAGAAAATCATAATTTATTATTTGTTATGTTATTATGTTGTTCTAGGAATACCCAATTGCTAAGTAACATAATAAGGTCTTATCTATTTTTTTTTGGTTCTGGAGATTTAATATCTAATCCAGGTCAGTAATTTAGCAATGAAATTGCCACAAAGAAATTCAATTATCACGACTAAATTCAATTACCACAGGTCATTAAAATACTTTCATCCATGTCGGTTACAACTTTTTACAATTTACTTTTATCTCCCCGTAATCTGTTGTGAATAGACTATAAGCTACGCTTTCAAAGTGCAAAATCTGCAGTTTTTGTAGTGTAAGTTATTAAGTGTTTTTACCGCTGGTCTAGATTTATATTGATATAAGATACCGGATGTAAAGTAAAGTTCGGGCACTTCATTCCATGTAGGAATACGGCCTGGGACAAGGCGAGTCAGGGTCGCCGAAATATCTTTTTCCGAAACCCAGTCAATCTGGTACACCGTTAATGGCGTACTGGGTGATATGGTTAGCATCACGCCTTTGACAACTGCCTTATTTTCCCTACTTCCACAACTGTGGTTTCGGTACCCAATTTTTAAAGCGACTGGCTGAGCCGCCCGCCAGTTGTCTGTTGTCGGGATTGAACCCCGTACCGTGGCACCGCAGCCTGACGCCCTAACCGCTCAGCCACGCTGGCGATCAAGATACAGGATGTAAGTAATATTTGGAAATTTTCCAAAATCTGAATATCATTACTTTCTCCTTCTTTTTCTTTAGCTTTATATGCTGCTTCACATTCAGGAGACGTCTCCTATTGTCTAATGATTGTTCCAGTTTTACTGTTTCAGTTCTACTGTTCCACTGATTGTGCCAGTTTCTACCAGGAGTGCTATGTCGTCTGCAAACTTTAGTATGCCAATCTTAAGTCCGGATATGTTAATTCCAGTTTCTCTTTTTTTTTTGGGTTCGTAGATTGTTTTTTGTAATCGGGTAAGGCAGTATACTCCCCGGCTTACAACGCGAAGAGAATAGTGTTAAGAGCAAATTGTTGGGTTTATTATCGGTGATACTGATTTAGAGAAATATAATATTTGACAATTTTCCACCTTAAACGAATATAAACATATCACACTTTGTCAAAACAACAAAAATATGAGCTTTCCAATATCATAAAAATATACTATGACACCGATAGGAGAAATTGAAGTTAGTGAAGGTTTTTATATAGTTCGAAACGGGTAATAGTATATTTCTATGATAGTTTAATAAGAGGGCCTATTGTAGCACGAGTGGATTTGGGGCACGATGAGCGCAGTGAGAAGTGCTCTAATGGAACGAGTGCTGCAACGCCTCTACTTCCTCTACTTTGCATAAAAATAATTAAACAGCTTTGAATTTTGACATTTCATAATATTTTTCAAATAGACACAACAAAGCAAAAATAGTGCTATAATGCACTCTAATATACAACTGTTTTCGGCGTTATAATAACCATATTGTGACATCAAAGTAGTTAAAGAATGTGTTAAGCATGGTATAAAATTCAATATAAACATTTGTTATTTCCCCAAATAGGGACAGCACTCAACAAACGAAAATACAAAGTCATGTATTTTAAAATCTAAGTGGGCTGTCAAATTTCTTTTCAGAATATTAAACAGTACTAAATTACCCAACTCTACTCGAATTTAAAAAATATCGTATCGCTTTAAGATAAGAGAGGTCGCTATGTACTCATATATACTACAGTCCCTTTATATACAACAGTCTGGCCATATGAAATGTCACTTATGACATAAGACAGAATATGGCCGCCTCCAGTGGCGGGTCAAAAGCAGTGGCGGGGTTGGTGTTGGAAAATAGTTTAATTAAATAAATGCTTAGTATAAGTAAATATATGCCTAAATAGTAAAACAAACACTGTCGTATCAATGAGATATTATAAATTTTAATTACAGTTAGTGCTCACATAAATAATAATAAATCTACAGAATTTAAAGTGATCCCAAAACTAATAAAACAATGAGTATACAGTCTAATACGCTTAAAATTACTTTTCATAACTTCCCACCGATGACTTTGGATGTTATAAACTTTTTTAATTGATTAAAAGTTGCAATATGTTGTACATCAACAATATGCATTTTATTAAATTTACATAAAATGCTTTTACATTTAGATTCGATTCTGACCTTTTATGTTATTCTAATATGCTGGATTAACCTGTTTGACCACAAGTCCCGCTTTTTTATTTCTATAGAAGCTTTTCACCTTAATACCATATTCAGACCTATTTTTGCAGTCAAATGCACAAGACTCCATACCTAACATTTTAAACGTCGATAAACACAGTGTTTTTGATAGCTAATGTAATTTTAAAATTTGACCAGTTGTTTATAAAGACATTGGTATTTTCAATGGCTGTAGGCTCCGAAGCAGACGATGAGAAAGTAAATAATGTTAGAACAGCATTCTATCTTTAAGTCTTTTTTGCCACCAACTCGTGCTTTTTCACACATACAATCTGCAAAATGCTTTTTACAAATTCTTGAATTTCCATTCGGGTACCAATGTTCTCTATTAATTTTTTGTCCATAAGTTCCGTCTGTCCCTATTCCCAAGGAAAGTTTCCGTTAGCACACATTTTTCAGATTTGCTTTTGCATCCGACTGCACAGCAATACCTCATATCTGAAGAAAATTTTTGAAATTGATAAATTTCTTTAAACCTTGTCAGCTTACCGTTAATAAATTATAGTTCTAGTTGTTTCTGAAATTATGATCAGTTTTTAGCTATGTTCTCGCATTTTAAACGATTTTTGTTGATTGAATGTCAACTTATTTTATTTGAGTAAATGTGACTTTGACATTTTTGAAATTTAAATGTTATTGTCAAAATGACGCAAGACATAAAATGGCGGCACCAATGGGAATCGTGACCATATATGGCCAGACTGTTACATATAAAGCGACTGTAATATATACTACAAAAAGAAGCAAGTTGTATTCGCTCTGAATATGCGAAATATTTATCAGTGAAACATCCTAGTAACTGATTCAATTTAAAAATAAATCACTTGTTGACGTAAATACTTATATTCAGTAGTAATTTCGAAGATTTAACTTAATCACAAATTGTTGTTACAATATTCGCTTCAGAGTCTGAATAACAATTTCAAATAGTTCTAAGGCAGAATAAATACTTCACTTTAATTATAACTGTGTGCATTTATTTACATATTTAAGTCAATGGTAGTAAAAATATTCGTTTGTACAAATTAAAAATGTTTCATTTAACCCTGCACCTTAGAACAATGCATATGGCTCAGAAAATAATTAGTCACTGAAAAAACAATTACTAGTCTTTGTGCGACTCGAATTGCTAATTAGTCGTTGAAGCGTCCTTTTCTTTGCAATTACTTGTCTTTGTAGATCTTCCATTAATGTATAAGACTCAGGCTTGTATAGAAATTGCGTTAGAAAATATAACTGATAATTGAAGTACATATTATAATAAGGTGTTTCTAGATTTAGAGGAAATTCAATTTCATCTATATTTTCTATAATGTATTGATTATTTAAAATAAAATGTTATCCATATTTAAGCCAATGTTAAAATAATTACTAGTTTGTACTCTGACTGAAGTAAATACCTATTTCATTAAATTCTTTAGTTTTCGGTATATCTACACAACAAAATAATGAATCCTCGAAAAACCAATTAAACGCCTCTGTGCCAGGAGAATAGCTAATTAGGTTAAAATGTTCTTTCTATGTAATTGCTTTTACTGCCTTCAATGTATTTTAGTACAGGAATGTTTACAAATTAAGGAAGGGCAGTGGTTTTGCAAGTTGTTCGATCGTCTTCTAAATGTGTTGAAGAAATTAGTTTTATCCATTCGGGACTTGAAATTACAAGAAATAGGGTATAGACGTCTCTGAGCATCACTGTTCTAACTGTTTAAAGACATATATTTTCTATATGTTAAAGAAAAGGTTAGAATAATTTTAAAAATTAAAGAGAATAAAATTTATACAGGAAGATTGCTCTACTTCAATCTGGTTGAGAGCAAAACATTTTTATATACGTCTGGCCAACTGATTACCATATAGCAACTACAGAAGAATTTTGTGGAATAGAAGTACATTTATTTTACACCTTCAGGTGTAAAATAATATATTTTAGCTAAAGGGGACAACTAATTAAGAAAAAGGTTGCTAGAATTAAAATATTATTAAATTTAATATATTTAGACATATTTATACAGCAAAAAAGCAACAGTAACAATCACAAGCGCTAGCGAAATGTCTTTAATGTTTATAAAATTATTGTTAACGTTCGAAGGAACAGCCTTTGACCGCACTGCAAGTTTGGCAACGACGAAGAAATGATACATGTACTCTACTACGTTGCTTGGTATTTTAATGAACCTATTTGCAACACGAATGAATAAACCTTCCGCAATGGTACCCATGTTGTGTATACTTTTTTTGTCATGCAACGAAATAAATAAAGGTATAGAAAGTAAAGATTGAGGAAATATTAATGCTAATTCTTCTTCTACTTTAGGTGATATTACAATTTTTCTAAATGATATATGTCACTTCTCTTTTCACATGAGCTGGTACTTCATAGAGCTGAATATAGGCCTTGCCTATTTCTTTCAATTTCTTCCTCTAGTTGAACAGAATTGCCAGGAGGCTGTCAGGCTACTGGAACTTCAGCTGGATCCGCCCTTTTTACTTTGTAATCGTCAAAAAAATCGACTTCGAGATTTTGACGAATCTTGACGTTTTAGACCTCCTAGAGTCCGAAAAAACCATTTTTCGAATTATGTCTGTGTGTGTGTATGTGTGTGTGTGTGTGTGTGTGTGTGTGTGTGTGTGTGTGTGTGTGTGTGTATGCGTTGCATTTGCAGTGGAGGATTTGTGTGTGAAAAACACCCTATTGTGGAGGTTTCTTGAATTGTGGCGGATTTTTTGATCCTCCACAATTTTTCGATAGCAGAAACAGGTTTGTGGCGATCGGTTTAGCCTGACCACGTCAATAACTAAAAATCCTCCATTAATGTGCACACCAACAATTGTGTAACTTTTACCATGTTTTACATATTTATGGAGGACCACAATTTCACTGATTTTGACGCCCTCTATCGGAGTGTATTTGAGCATGTATTACATTAACTGTGCCGACTGTGGCTTATCTTACGTTGACGAAGTGGGGGTCCAGCCGCGTAATATGCAGCGAGTCTACCCAGCTGCTGAATTTTAGATATCCTATACTTACAAATACTCGCTAGGCGCTACGTAACTACTGGTCTCAGTTCAGTAGTACGGTTGTTTGTTAAGTACTGTTATTATAGCAAGAATAGTTTGAGTTGTAATAAAAGCTAATTTTTTAAAATAATTTGCTTTTCTTAGTTTACAAATTCCTTTAGAATTTTGATGGATGTTTAACTTTCAACTATACAGGGTGTTTGTAGATCGCTAGACAGCTCGTAACTTCGTTAATAATAGAGATATCGAAAAGAACTTTCTTTTGTTTTAAATGTCAGTATACAACCTAAAAATTGACGTAAACCAATTTAAGGCATGGCCTCCTATTTTTACGTAGTGATACACAACTTTGGTTTTTTAAATAGAACACCCTGTATATTTTTAGATATTTGAAATCAGCACTAAAAGTACTATATGATAGCATTCTTAAATTTAAATTTTGGAACTCATTATTTTTCAAAATTAAAATAAAATTTAGCCAAAGTAGGCCATGAATCACGCAAAATCACTAACAATCGAACAAGAAATGCAAAACAAATTCCACTTGACTGTAAAAATTTCTTATGACCAAATTGTAGCACCAAACGTACTAAAACAATTGAAAACTATGTTTTTTTAAATAGAACAATATGAGTTTCATTGATCAGTTGAAAACTATAATAAAAGGGCTTTCCAACGGTGTGCCATATTCGCCAAAAATTCGCTAAAAAAAATAGTTTTAGTACGTTTGGTACTATAATTCGGTCATGAGAAATTTTTCGAAACAAGTGGAGTTTGTTTTGCATTTCTTGGTAGCGATTTTGCATAATTCATGGCCTACTTTGGCTAAACAGGTTTTTTTAATTTTGAAAAATTAAAAGTTCCAAAATTTAAATTTAAGAATGCTACCATAAAGCACCTTTAGCGCTGATTGCAAATATTTAAAAATATACAGGGTGTTCCATTTAAAAAACCAAAGTCGTATATCACTGAGCAAAAATAGGAGGCCATGGCTTAAATTGGGTTACATCAATTTGTAGATTGTGCACTGGTATTTAAAACAAAAAAAAATGATATCTCTATTATTAATGAAGCTATGAGCTGTCTAGCGATCTACAAACACCCTGTATACTTCTTTTTAAATTATTGGGGAAAGTGGCTATAAGAGGAATTAAAACCCCTTGTCTATTATTGCCGAGAATTCGATATTTCATCAGGACTAATCTACAATTACATATAAGAATTTTTACAAAAGTAAGGCTGATATATGTCTAATACGTAAATGAATTTAAAATAATAATTCATTTTTTTTATTTGCATCTTAACGGCTCCGTCAAAATTTGACTGGCCCCGTAACATACTTGTATTTTTAAAGGACCTTGTGAGACGTTTTACCATTGTGCAAATTCTGTAATCAATAATTGAATTTAGAGTGAAGATTTCTACCTTATATTTTACCGAGTATTTTAGGTAAACGCCTAAGTAGTAAACATAGCATCGTTATAATTATAACATGAGAAATACGTACAGTAAAATCATAAATCTTTACTGGTTTACAGAGAGCGACAAATCGTGGCTTACGCATGACCTAATAATGCAACTTTTTGCCGATCAGCAATATTCATATCGTTCTCCGGTCATTCTCGCCGGAGGGTGCGGGGCAAGAAGCATTTCGTCTTTAGTTACTCCTTACTCGACTATTTACGAGAAGTTCGGCATGATGCGCGTTTTAGGGTTACTATACCACGGAGTACGAAGTAAGAATTTTTCCCATTTATATTCGAGTGGTGATACTTAGAAGTGCTTTGTTGAACTAATGAACGACTGTTTACCTCTATAATGGTAAGTAGTTGCTCAATACATTCTGTCTTTAAAAGTTTAGTTTGTTACGTATTACACCTACCGTATGTTCATTAAAAAGAAACTAAAGTAGGCCTGCATTTTTATGAAGGTGTATTTCAGCCTTTATAATAGAATTAATATTTATAATCTCCCTCCCTTAGCTTAGGTAATGTAAACAAACACAGATGAATTTTATTGCAGCGTTGTATTGCTGTTTTTAAAACTAAGTGTAAGGTTTAGGCTTTAAAAAGTATTGGTCATGGCCTACTGCGAGGGGTTTTTAATGAATATATGTACTTACTGCTATACTATTGAATTAGAAATTAGTATTCATGAAAATAAAGTAGACACTGTTACTGAAGTTATGTAAGCAATGTGACACCATTTCAATAATTCAGACGTGCTACATTATTTAAACAAAAATCGTAACTGTGATTGTTTTTTTTATTCTTTGATATGCCTCTTTTAATTTGGAAACTTTCATCAGACGTTGTGTATATTTTAAGCGATCTTAATGTCCGCTTATATATCCTGGTAAATTTAAGTACAAGGTATTTATTATTTGGTGGGGAATATTTTTATATCTTAAAGAATAGACAACGGACAACGGCACAGTGTTAAATAATATAATTAAAAGCCAAAAGTTGCTCAGATCTCAACATAATTTTTAAGACAGATGTTCCTCAACAGTCTATTAAAAACGCTTTAAGTTATAGAGGAAAATAAATAATAAAACGTGGAATTTCATACTCTATATCTCTATTAATGTCAATTATTAAACTAAGGTAAGTTGTGCGCCAAATCGTAATATTTTTAAGTAAGGAATTCACTGTTTTTCTGTGTCCCATTACTTATGGCCCCCCCTGTGTATGTATTACACGAAGACACCTAATAAATATATTCCTAAATCTTAATGTTACCTACGTATTTATCTTAAAAAAACTTTAAATTAACAAACATAGATTTCGACCTGATATTTTAGGTAACGGCTAAGTAGTAAACATTATAGCATTGTTATAATATTTTGACGTTTATTAAAAAATAGTATATTGTTATATTAGGATTAAAAGTTGAACTTTGTTTGACGAGCAAATTGTTTGCATTTGCGAGGCGAAGCCGAGCGAATGCAATAATTGCGAGTCAAACAGAGACATTTTTAATCCGAATGAAACAGAATTTTTTCTTCAGTTGAAAATAAATATCGCATAACCTAAAAATAAATATAAATTGACAGTGACTGTTATAAAATCTATGTTGCATGGATGTTAAATTACTGACATAAGTATAGCTATGATTTCGGTTTTATTTTTACTGGTCTGTCAAGTTGATATATTATTTGTACCATTTTTAAGGCTAGTATTGAAAGTGGGCACAAGAGAAAATAGGGTTAAATTTTGTTTTTCTTAGGGGGCCATATGGATTTTTTCGACTTGATCATTTCTGCTCTTAATTTTACTAGTGTTACGCGTTATTGTTTACTTTTTATTTTTGCTGAAAAATCAAATTAATCATTTTCGAAGGGAGTTATATAATTCTGTTTTTTCCAATGCCTTGATACTTGATTATTCAATTTTAATCAGAAACATCTCCTTACTAAAGTGTCGAACACTTTATTTATTACTGAACAGATCAGTTTCTATTGGCTTATATGGTTAACTACACAATTTAAATAGAAGGATTTTTAATATAAATTTAAATAACAGTTTAAATTTCAATATGTGGATATCTGAAGCGTAGGTATTAAAAAAAACAAATACTTAACAGCACTTTTAAATAACGATATTTTATTTACTCGTTAAAAAAATATTTTTATTCACGTATACTATAAGCAAAATCTCATCTATTCTAAAGTAACCTCATAATTCTCATGCAATGTACGGGAAAAATAATTAGATTCTTTCTTACAAAATATTTCTCATGTGATTTTTGCGAAATAATATTGTTTTGGTTAACTTGTAAATAAGTTTTATAAAGAAGCAGGAATAAGAATAACTGTACGGCGCATGCGCACATTGCTTGACCAGGGTTTTTCACTTACTTTATTGATGCCATAGTAACCCCCAAACAAATGGTAAAATCAACCTACCCTCATATAAAGAAAAATGGTAATTGCAACTGATTAGATCACCAGTGAAAATAGTATATTGCAATATAAGGTTTGGTAAGTGCGTCATTAAGAAACGAAAATAATATGAAATTTTCAAGATACTCGTAGTCGTCTATAGTTTCAAATTACAAAATAGAGTCACTGCTAGATATTAAAATTTGTAAAAATTTTGATGTAAAAAATTTACGTCATCTTCATGTTTCATTAATAAAAGAAAGGTAAAAAAGAACGAATGCGCAATTTGCAGAACAAGACAATGGCAAATGCTACGAAACGCGTGACAAGAATATGTTATTTACAAAATTATTGGGAAATGAACTCATATTTGGTAACTACAAAAAGTAAGAAAATAAAATATATTTTAATTTTTACATTTTATAGCAATTTTTAGTTCAAACCTAGATAATGGGCATTAAGACAAATCGGCTGCACTAGACAGAGCTGTTAGAACACTGAAATTTTGTTCAGTTCAAAAATTCGGAATTTCAAACTTTAAATTATTCCTATCTTATAACAATATTTAAATAAATTGCACTGGTATTTTATTTATTTTTTCTAAGTTACGGAATATATTGGCTTTTTACAGTCGACGAACAATTATATGGTGACCAGATCACAAAAAAATCTTACGCTACTCAATCTTCCTCACTATGAGACCACTAGGAGCTTGGATGAAGATCTGAAGTCACAGGCCATAACAAACTTTAAAGGTAACTACAGGTCACAGAAAGTAGATTGGGTGTCAAGGTAAGTCATGAAAGGCGCTGTGGTCATATTTGATGAATTGGCAATATGTGGAAAGTTGTCAAAGACATACAAAGTTAGGTTATATTTTAAATGACAAGTAAACAGTAACGGTGGGTAGAGGGATTTCGTTTGCCCAGTGACTAACGTCATATGACAGATTGTTTGTGTTTTAAAGTGTGGAAATTGCTGTTGCTGGGATAGAAGGTTTAGCAGAGCCTGGTTGTTCAACATACATCATTATTTCCGCAATCCTATTAACATTCAAGAACTGATAATATACCATACCGCAATGTTGCGTACACCTCTGATTTATTGTGTCATTTAGCTTAAATAAGGTTAACAATTTAATGTCAATATGATAGATGTAAAAATGTTACCAATACGAAACTTGAAAATTACTAGATTCAAACATTAGTTCCGATTTTCACCGCGTCCCAATCTACTTTCTGTAACCTGTAAGTGTTCGTTTATTTATTAATGTTCTGTTAATAATTTTAAATAGCTAAAGGTCAAAATTTTCGTTCTATGATCGATTTTATAAATATAAATTTGTTTTAAAAGTCAAATGTGAAAGCTATGTAGAGTGTGTGCGTGGATGAAGTATCACACTCTTGTAAAATTTCTTATTTTTGACAAAATGTCACTCATAAAATTTTTTAGGTGATGTAAGCGCCAATAATCTACAAACTTCCAGAAGACCATCATCCGATGTTATTAATGAGGTACCCCACACTGAAGTAAATTTGGACGTTACTGATAGTGCACGCTACACAGAAGTAAATTTTGATTATGAATCAGTTATTTTTGAAACATCTGGTAGTGAGTATTTCCCATCAGATATTGAAACCGATGAAGAGGAGCCTCTCTGCAATAAGAAGGAAAAGCACTCACGTAACAGTAATTTGCATGATACAGAAGTTGAAGAAAAAGCAACAGATAGCACAAAGAAGCAACGGATACCCAATAAAGACATAGAAAACAAAGTGATAGCAAGTGAAACAGACAATGAACCTATCACCCATACAGATGAAATGCCAGATCATTCTTCACATGAAGTTCATATAAGAGTATCTTCTAAAACAGAAGATAGACGAAGAAAACGAGACAAGGTGTATTGTTGCCTTTACTGTAATAAATTGTTAGAAGAACTTTCTAAACACTTGTTGAGAAAACATTCCGATGAATTGGAAATTCAAAAATTAGTTGCAAAATCTAAAGGAGATCCAACAAGAAGGCAGGGATTTATTCACTTTGGTAAAGTTGGGAACTATTACCATAACTGTGAAGTGCGGAAACAAAAACCTGGAGAATTGCTTTTAGCTCGTCTGCCTACTCCTGAAGAGGCTAAATGTCATACATATAAAGATTATGGTCCTTGTCCTGATTGCTTAGCATTTATGCTAAAGCGACACCTGTGGCATCACTTAAAGCTTCATTGTGAAGCAAAAGAAAATAGAGAAAATGTTGTTGCTTGTCGTAAACCTATGTTTGAGAGTAATATACTACTTATGCATACATTTTCAGAAATAATACCTTCCATGGATTTTGGTAAAGGTGCAATCCCGCACTAGCGACCTTTTATTTGTCCAGACTTGACTTCACGAAATATAAGTTTCGTTTCGCGTGTAGACCCAGCTTAAGCTCGTAGATATTTGTTTTGCGTATAGACCCAGCTCAAAGCTCGTAGATATTTGTTTTGCGTGTAGACCCAGCTTAAAGCTCGTAGATATACCGAAGGCGGTGGAATGTGGTGTCCGTCACGACGATTGAGCGGCGGAGGAGCTCTTTCGTGGGAGGTACCGATCTTCAATCCCTACCTTCCGTAACCTTTTGTTAACTGTGTAGCGATTCTTCGCTTTTCGCACCTCTCTGTCTTAAAAGACGACAATATATCATTAATTTGCAGACAAGATCAATTGATAGTTAAATTTGGTGAAATTCAGTTTGAAAAATACCATACCACACAATCTGAATTAATTAGACAGTCTATGAGATAATTGGCACGATTACTGTGTGAATTAAGGAAGGTTGATGCACCTAAAGTTTGGCTTTCACAATGGTTAAATCCAGCAACTTTCGATACTATCGTGTCTGCCGTAAAAAATATTTGTAAGGTACAATGCAGTGTTAAATCAAGACCTCAGTTTAATACCCCATCATTAGCATTAAAAATAGGCCATCATCTAAGAAAATGTGTTGCAAATGAAAAAGCTCAGTGTCTTCGCAAGAATGACTCAAATGCTATTCAGACTTTAAATAATTGTTTTAATCTAGTGGATATTGAATGGACATCACGAATACCATCAAATTCACTGAGAACTTTATTTGACAAAAAATTAAATGCTGTTAAATTATTGCCACTTACAGATGACCTCGTATAACTCAATAAATATCTCAACAACAAGTTAAGTGAATACAAAGCACTACTAATGGAGACTCATACTTATCAAAATTGGGGTAACTTGGCTGCAATAGTTTTATGCAAAATAACATTATTTAACAAAAGAAGATCGGGGGAGATATCACGAATAACTGTTTTAAATTACTCTTCGAGACCAAATTGGCATCAGCAAGGTACGTCTGAATTTCAAAATACCTTCACAGATTTAGAACAAAAATTGGCAAATAGACTAACAATAGTTCAAATTAAAGGAAAAAGAAGAAGTGCCGTTAATGTTTTGGTAACAGACGATGTCAAGGAATCAATAGATTTACTTATCAAATATAGAAGCGATTTTGTGTCTAAAGAAAATCCATACTTGTTTGCACGAAGTTCATCTTCTATGGACTACATAAGAGGACATGATTGTCTCAGAAAATTCCCCAATGAAGCAGACTTGGCTCAACCTGAATTAATTAAGAGCCCTAAATTAAGGAATTACATTGCCACAGTATCCCAGATATTCAACCTAAGTGAAAAGGAAACTGATTGGCTAGCTAGACATTTAAGGCACGATATACGAATACCTAGGCAATTTTATATACTTCATGAATCATCCATTGAGTTAACAAAAGTTTCCAGAATACTTTTAGCTGTTGAAAATGGACAAGCTAATATGTTCAAAGGAAAAACCCTGGATGAGATAAATATTTCTGGTAAGCGATTATCAATGATTTGAATGCTTGTTACTAATTTTTAATTCTGGATTTGCAGATCTTCCTGAATTAGAAGCAGAAGAAGAAGATGTTGTAAAGGAAGATAATGCGCAGAATAAGGAAATTGTAGAAGAATATAGTAATGATATGCAAACAGAGGAATGTAGTGATGATATACTAACAGATGAAACTCCAATTGAACATGAAAAGGAAAAAGGCAGCAAAAAAGAACAACAAAATATTAAAAATAAGAAACAGAAACAGATTTTGAGAAGACGTTGGAATGATGGAGAAATAGCGGCAGTTCTGAATTTTTTTCGAAACTCTATTAAAAAATGTATCACACCTGGCAAAGCACAATGTTCCGAGTGTATTGAAATTAATCAGGTTTTACGTAATAGAACTTGGAAAGATGTCAAGTACTTCGTTTACAATTATCACAAGAAAATAAACAAAAGGAGATAATATTTAAGCTGTTTTATATTTTATTTATTTTTTATGGAGTTACAGTGGAAGTGGAACTAAGAGACTGACCATTTTACCATTAACATTTTCAACAGTTGCGATTTTATATGCAGCAAGATAAAACTTCTTTCGTAAGTTCTAACTCTGTAGGTCTGTAGCAATAAGTACATTTTGTAACTAATATTTGTACAAACGGTTATATTCAAAATGAATGTGGCAATCAATTTCATGTTCATTACAATATTTTTGACACCACTATGGAAAATGTTAATTGACAATAGAATTATTCTACACTGAGGTCATTTAAAAACATGATAGATTGTGCCATGAAATTTTTGTTTTAGTGTATCAAACTTAACAGCCATTTGAATCAAGTTAGTGTGCATTGACAGTGCAACATGTCAGTTTATAAAATAAAATTCCAACTGTCAAATGTTGGTATTCTCCAGTTAATTAAAATTTTAAAAAATAATTAACGTTTGATGGTTACAAAAGCTTGTGTCTTGTTTGAAGCTGATTTAATAAATCATTAATGTAAAACAAAAATTCCGAGGCTCTCTCTCTGACCTGCGTTTAAATATTTAATCAATGGTTTAAATAATCTCATTGTATTAGTCCCACTTCCAAAAGTTCTAACTCTATAATTGATTGTTTTTGGATAGTTATGTATATGAACCTTTTCTCATTATTTGTTGGTGTAGGTATCTACATCCATGGCATATGTTGTGTACACCTTGTATGTACTTATTAGTTGTTACAATAACTTGTTCTCAAAATTGAACATAGGTATAGTATTCCAACCAAAAATTGGAGATGTAGATGTAACTGTTTTATTAAGGCATTGTAACATTGTGCATGATTTTAGTAGTTACTAGTTGAGTTTTTAAAACCGTATAGCAGCATAGAAAATGTTGAAAAACGTATATGTCTTCCAAACTTCCCAATGCATCTGTCAAATTTGAAGGTTATTATCGAAGTGCCACTGAATGACATTCAAACAGTAATTTTATGAATTAAATTACGAAGTGACTGACTGTTCTCAATGCTGGCCTGATTTTAAATAGCTTTCCAATTTCTGGTTAGAATACTATAACTAATATTCTACTTTCAATTTTAGGTATTCCGTCATTATTTCTATAATATATAGATAAATACGTAAGACTGCAATTCTGCAGAAACTAACATGACCATACAAGATCTTCAACATAAAATTACAATATGATAACGTCAAATTTGAAAATCATGGTCTGTCATATTCAAATTTTAAATATGTACAGTCGTGTGCAAATAAATCTGGGACAGTGTTTTTTTCACATGCAGATTCAGTTAAGAATTGAAGAATATCTCCATGGATTTCCTGCTATCAGAAAGAGTTACATTAAACTTTAACAGGTACTGAAACCCGTAACTCTCTCTGATAAGTGGAAATCCATGGAAATATTCTTCAAATTCATAACTGAATCTGCATGTGAAAAACACACTGTCCCAGATTTATTTGCACACGACTGTACGTATCTATGTTAAAATCTTGTGAAGGTAATTTGGTGACCTGAAATCAGCAGAAATGTCAATATAATGTTAAATCCATATGTTCAGTTTTTAGAACGACCTAATAGTATAGCTGTGTTCCTATGTTAGAAGAAATATAGTTTAAAAGATGAGTGATTTCACTTATTGGATGAAATTCACGCTTGAACGCACAGCTCAAATGCTGTTCCTATTTCTTTCTATACCATTAACATTAAGATTATGCGGCAGCAACTCTGACGTGTTCCTATCAGTATGCTAGTCCATACTGATAAATACACCTCGGAGTTGCTGTCGTATATACTTATGGTATAGAAAGAAATGGGAATAGAATTTGTGCTGTGCGTTTAAGCGTGAATTTCATCCAGTAAGCGAAATCACTCATCCTTTAAACTGTATTTGAAGTATCTACTTATTTTTCTTACATTTTTGTGATTATAAGAAATAGAATAATAAAAATGTGTTTATTTACTTATTTATTTATTTAAACTTCTTACAGAACAACCAATTACATGTGAACAATACAAAATGGAAATACAGTGACTCACTTTTTTTATTACTTACTTACTTATACTTACTCATTTACGTATGTATGAACTTCATCACAAGCCTTTGTACTTGTCGTGTAAGAGTTGAGGATGCTTCTCTGATCGTCTTTTCTTTTTCAGTTTTTTCCCATTACTAACTCTAGCTTCATACAATTTTCTGGTTGTTGCCTGCTACAATTCTGTGTACATGTCCTTGCCATCTCGACTGATTTTTTTTTATAATTTCTTCCACAATGCTTGCATTTTCCAGTATGTTCCATTTGTTATTCTATCGAGTATTGTTTTCTTTAATCAATCTATTTTGGATTCTTAATTTTGTTTACTATTCACTTGCATGTGTCATTATTGGGATGCCTGTTTCACTGCATAGAATTTTTTACACATTTTTATTGCATTTCTGGAGAAACTCAAAATAAGGACAAAGTCTTACAGACTACATATTGTATATTATTTTCTACCAAATTAGTTTTAAGTCTTTTTCAGATAAAATTCCTCAGAGCTAAAATATAGGTAGGTACATTCCATTAAAATAATTTGAATTTAGTTGTAGAATTTCATTAAATAGGAAATATTTTATTATGCTCTTATAGACATATAGAATAAAATCTTGTCAAGAATTTCGCTTTTCTGTAGTTGCCACAGTTATATAAATGTGGTAGGTTAATCATACAGTCATTTCTACATTAATTGTGAAAAATTCTTAACACATGATTTGCATATTAATCGTTGACGATTTTTAACACGCCATGGTCTGCATTAATTGTGGAAGATTCTTAACACATTTCATGGTCTGCATTAATTGTGGAAGATTTTTAACACATGCCATGGTCTGCATTAATTGTGGAAGATTCGTAACACATTTCATGGCCCCCATTTGTTCTGGAGGATTTACAAAAAGCTCTTTTTCTCACTAACAAAGGAGTGTTTCAAAAAACGGTCGATACTGCCACCTACATGGCTTACTGTGAACGTTTCACAGCTGTTACCTTGGAAGCCTCCAGAGTGTGGTGTGAAGTTTGTCCTCCACTGCTAATGTAATGCCTGTATGTGTGTGTGTGTGTGTGTGCGTGTGTGTGCGCGTGTGTGTGTGTGTGTGTGTGTGAACACGATAACTTAAAAACGAAATAAGATAGACCCTTGAAATTATGTACATAGTCATTATTCAAAATTTGTAGATTCCTGTCAAATTTTGAGCGAAATCGGTTAACCGTAAGTGGCACTTTACCTAAACAGGTAGCGGTACCTATTCAAGTAAAGTACCAGTTTTCTTCAAGATATTTGAACAAAATTTTGTACATACATTTCTTATGTAGAAAAACTACCAGATATTATATTTCAGCATGATCGGTTAACCGGAAGTGACATTTTACCTAAACAGGTAGCGGTATCCATTCAAGTAAAGTACCAGTTTGCTTTAAGGTATTTGCACGAAATTTTGCACATACATTTATTATTGAGAAAAACTCCCAGATATAAAATTTCAGTATGATAGGTTAACCTAAAGCGGCACTTTACCTAAACAGGTAGTGGTTACCTGAAAATGTAATTTTATCGCTGTATGTATATACATTGCAATAAACTTTTCAAATTTGCTAGAAAACAAGGCGAATGCGAGAAAGTCTAGGGGAGCACACTCCCGATTTTTAACTATGAACATGCGGTTGATACTGCAGTCCGTAATTTGATTCAAGGTAGTCACGCCACTCAGAGAACGTTATAATTATATAAAACTTTACCTAAACAGGTAGTGGTTACCTGAAAATGTAATTTTATCGCTGTATGTATATACATTGCAATAAACTTTTCAAATTTGCTAGAAAACAAGGCGAATGCGAGAAAGTCTAGGGGAGCACACTCCCGATTTTTAACTATGAACATGCGGTTGATACTGCAGTCCGTAATTTGATTCAAGGTAGTCACGCCACTCAGAGAACGTTATAATTAGATAACCACCTGAGGTACAGCCTCCCACCCCAAAAGATTATGGCTTGGTAAAAGTAGTACCTCGATATTAATGAATCAAATACTCAATGCTGATTGACTTTATTATCATGTAGCCGGACGGGCTAGTTTAATTTAATTTAATTGTTTAATCTGTTTGCTACAATTACCAAACTGATACTGGATTCCAGGCAGCTCAGAATACCAAGGTACCATTCATAAGTTCAAGTTTCGTAACCCAAGAAAGTAGACAAAATAAATTTTATAAGCGTATAATATGCTCAGGTACTATTACATAAAATCAAATTTGTACTCATAAAAACAAAAATAAAAATGTAGCAATGTTTGTAAATAAATCAGCAATCTTCTGCTCCCGTGTCTCGGTCAACGGGCTTCAGACAGTGTCAGCCATTTTTGGACCAGCCTTTGCATGGAATAGTTCTGATGTCCCGTAGGCAGGTCGTCGGGCCTGCTCACACAAATGACAGTTTGTTAGCGATACCCGCCTGTGACGGCGGTGGCGTGAACATGAAATTTGGCTTTAATCTTTTAAACGAGCAAAGTGCGGGCTGGATTATACTTAATAACATACATACCTGGTGCTGCTTGTATTGTCGCGTCCCGCAGATGTACAGAACGTGTCGTGATTACGGGCTGCTGGGGCGAGGTTATCTGGTTTACCTTTCGTAGCAATTTTGGAAGTGCAGGTAAGCGAATTACTATTGAACAACAGCTAGTCTTCGCTGGCGATGATCTCCGTCGAATTGTTCAAAAGTTGAACGTGCGTAATTACGAACGCCGGCCTTTGGCGATACAGGCTGGATCTTCTAGTGCGTGTTTTTAGCTTTAATTGTGTTAAGCCGTTCCGGACGCAATTGATGGTTTTAATTACTTTGGTTTCGTTGTCTTGGTGTAGGGCAATTAGTTTATGGACGGGATCGTCACCGACGAGCTCGGTTTAGCTCTCCTGGCAACGAGGTACTGGGAATCGTCACCGTCGGGCCTGGGTTAGCCTTTTGGGTAACTAGATATGTTCCGAAGGTGATCCATGATAGTCTTATCTTCCTTGAAATTTCCTCACTTATGTTTTTTATCTTTGTTGTTATAATATTCTGTTCCAAATATATATTCTGATCTACATTTTCTGATATGTGTCTTCTAAAGTTATGCTAAGGTCGTCCCAGTTACTTTCATTCAGGTATTATTTTTGTTTTGGTTTTCATCACGTTTTATGCCTTTCTTCGTCCAGTTCACCTTCTCCAGTGCAGTGATGAACAATTGAAAAAAATTGCTTCCCCCTGTATCAGTTCTTGTATTAAGTTCGTATCTGTATATGGTTTACCGTGCATTCTCGACATTTCAGCATTCTTGTAAATGATCTCAATGTAGGCCATATACCTGCTATCTATCATACAACTTCTTAAGGAGTTTAATGCTATCTTCACATACCCCTCCACACAGCCGAATTCATTCTCTTAATCTATGAAAGTTATGCATAGGGTGATATTGTATTGATTACGTATTGGAAAGCTGCTATGGTTTATAGACGGTCGATATTACTAAATACTGATCTGAATCCTGCTTAATCGCAGTTTTGATGAGATATTATAGGTTAACCTGTTATTATCCTTGTATATTTGAGGTAGCATAATTATGCTCTATTTTTTGTCTTACTTAACTTGTTCTTTATTTTTTTTATCACATGTAGATGAAAGGCAACCTAAGCAATGTACTAAGTATTGGACACAAATAGATCTTTAAATTTCACAAACCTAAGGATACATTTTGATGTAGAAGTTACTTAGACTATTTCTCTTTATTGCATCAGAACTATATACTTTCGCCATTGTATAAGACTTGATATTGTAATTTCTGAAAAATTTATAAAGTTGCAATGCTGACATTGAAAGGAAATTCTAAAAAACGTTGTTTAGTAACGATCCGCTGATTGACCCTATTCAACCAATAATATATAATTTCTTTTGTTTCCTTTTCTAATTGAAAACATGGTACCAAAAATACCTTTCTACAAAGGTCCCGTCAACCAAAGGCGTTTGATGGTAGTTGAAGAGCTAAAATGAAACCGATGTCTTGACGTGAGGTTTCTTCTTCTTCTTCTTCTTTAGCCTGTTACCATCTAGTGTTGGACATAGGCCTCCCCTTTGTCTCTACATATGTTTCTGTTTTGAGCTGTCTGTATCCATGCTAAGCCTGCTGTTCGTTTCAAGTCATCCTTTCATCTGGTCTGTGGGCGGCCCACACTTCTTCTACCAGTCCATGGTTTCCATTGCTGTATTTCTTTATTCCATCGTTCATCTTTCTGTCTCATGGTATGGCCCGCCCCTCTCCATTTTAGAGATGCTACATGTCTTTTAACATCTATTAATTTTGTTTTTTCTCTAATTTTCTCGTTCCTTATCCTGTCTTTTAACTTGATATTCAACATTTGCCTTTCCATCGCTCGTTGGGTTTTGGCAAGTTTTTCCATTAATGTTCGTGTTAGTGTCCATGTTTGCGCAGCGTAAGTGAGTACGGGGAGTACGCATTGGTCATATACAGATTCTTAGTTTTAAAGGTATTTTTTGGTTTTTCAAGATTTTGTTTTGTTTTCCGAAGGCTGGCCATGCTTGGCTTATGCGTCTATCGATTTCTAGGTTTTTATTAAATTTTCTGCATACTATCATCTGTCCTAAATAAATATATTCTTGTACTATCTCTATGTTATGGTTGTCAATTATAATGTTTATGTTGCCTGGTTGGTTAGTCATAATTTTTGTATTTTGTTTTTTTATTTTTAGCCCAACTTTTTCGGATTCGTCTTTAAGTTCTTCTAACATAGTTTGTAAATCTTCAGATCAAACTGATATGACTATTAGATCATCTGCATAGGCCAAGTGGTTGAGCATCTTGCCATTTATATTTACTCCTTTATGCTCCCATTTAAGTTTTTTTTAAACATCTTGTAGTGCCGTTATAAATAGTTTGGGGCTCATCGAGTCTCCCTGTCTTACTCCTTGACCGACGGGAATTTTATTAGTGTTTTCGTGTAGCCCAACTACCAGTGTTGCTTTTTCATAGATGGAGTGGATAATTTTAGAATATCTGTGGTCTACTCTACTATTTTGTAATGCTTTTTCTATTGCCCACAATTCAACTAAGTCAAAAGGTTTTTCGTAATCGACTAAAGCTTTTCCGTAATCGACTAAAGCTATGTATAAAGGTAGATTGTATTCTGTGACTTTTTCTATAAGTGTTCTAATAGTAAGGATATGGTCACTAGTGCTGAATTTTTTTCTAAATCCTGCCTGTTCAATCGTCTGATAGAATTCTAGTTTCGCATCTAACCTATTTATTATAATCTTTGTAAAGGGTTTGTATAATTGAGGCAGCAGAGATATTGGTCTATAATTATCAAGTACTGTTTTATTTCCTTTCTTGTATATAAGAACAGCTAGTGAATTACTCCAGTCGTCAGGAATGCTTCCTTCAAGCAGACATTTATTGAAGAATGTTTGCAGTGCCTTGATTATAGTATCACCTCCTTCTTTTATTAACTCGCCTATTACACCGTCATGTCATGAACACTTGTGATTTTTGATAATCTTTATGTTGAACTCTATCTCTTCTTTATTAATTTCTGGAATGTCTTCGGAATTTTCATTTATTATTTTTTTTAATTCCTTTTCTACAGTATTTGGTATTTCATTCTTCTGTTTGTATAGTTTTTCATAGTATAATTCCGTAGTCCTTAATATTTCTTTTTTATCTCGTACTTCTTTTCCTTCGCCATCTTTGATTGCTGTAATATTTGCTTTGCCTATTGATCTTCTTATACTTTTCGCATTCTTATTCTCTTCGATTACTTTTTCAATTTCTGTTTCTAACTGTTGTTTTTTATCCCCTCTTATTAATTTCTTCAACGTTTTATTGATTTCGGTGTATTCTATGGTATTCCGTTTTCCTTGTTTCAACGGTTCTCTTCTTTTATTATATAATTCTCGTGTTTTTTCACTCCAAATTTCTTCTTCTTGTTTCTTCGGAGCTGTAGCCACTTTATGGCCTGCGTCTAACATACATTTGTTTATGATGGTGTTCATGTCATTTAATGTCAGTTTCTGTATCTCAGCAGTTTCTAAGTTTTTGTTTAATTCATATTCGTACTGTATTTGTTTTTCTTTTAAAAGTCTTGTTTCTTTCGTTGTCCTTGGGTTGTTTATTCTTTTCTTTCTTTCCATTGCTCTATTTATTTCTATTTTTGTTCTCAGTATTCTATGGTCACTTCCTGTGCCAATGTTATTTAATGGTGTTACACCTTTAACAATGTCTTTATGTGATGATAATATGTAGTCTATTTCGTTTTTATGTTCTCCGTTAGAACTTACCCATGTCCACTTCCTATTGGGTTTCTTTTTAAAAAAAGGTGTTCATTATATATACATTCTGTTGTTCTGCAAACTTCATGAGCATTTTTCCACGTTCATTTCTTTCTCCTAATCCATAGGTTCCGGTTTTATTTTCACTTGGGTCTACTTTTTTGCCTATCTTAGCATTAAAGTCTCCGATTATGAGTGTATATTGGCAATGGTTATTACCGATTGCTATTGAGATTTCTTCGTAGAATGATTCTACCTCTTCGTTTCATATTTCGTAGTTGGAGCGTACACTTGAATAATTTTTATATTGCAGATGAATGTAGATATATTTAAAATGATATAGGCCACTCGTTTCGATATAGAATTGTAGCTTCTTACGTAGTGCGCTATACTTTTATGTATTATAAAACCTACGTCTCCTATGTTGTTTTCCTCAGTTTCTGCTCCTCTGTAATACAACATATGTCCAGATGTTAAGGTTAAGCAGTCTTCGCCTTTTCTTTTAATCTCAGCTAGTCCTAAGATATCCCAGTTAACCCTTTAACGCGCAAAATTACTGTACGAGGGAAAAATGTAAATTTCATGTCGTATGCGTTCTTTGAGATGCCAGGAAACCGAAAAACAACTTTTTTTTTCAAAAATCCATTTTCACTTTCCCAAAATATGCTGGTAAACCGTTCTACCAGTGAGCATTCAGGACAAAAGATGCTGGTAAACCGTTCTACCAGTGAACATTCAGGACAAAATATGTTGTGAATGTTCACTGTCATAACAGGTGCTAAAATAGTTTTTGAAATTTGAACTGAATAATATAAACTCTTGCGAGTGGAACACTAACGTTCTGTTTAAAATTTATGACTACCCCATCGTAAACAATCAAAAATTTCAGCTAAAATGCCACCGCGATCGGTTTGACCGTAAATATTTGCCTAGCGCAACATAACAGCAAAACCAATTCGATTATATCTTCAGTAGATATGTTTATAAATACTCAAAACACAAAAACAAATTGCATAAAACGTACGTTATTACTAAAAAATTGGACATAAATATAGACTATTTTTGCGACGCAAATGAAAGGTTTCCAAATATCAATTTATTTTTCAAAATCAGGACAAAATTATTTCTACTACTTATCAATATTATAATCCTTACATATTATACTAAAACACTTACCAGCTGAAAACTTGAAAGTTGCTCCCCCAAACTAATAACAAACACAAAACTTCACCAATGCGCGTACACATTTCAAAGTCGTGACGCGGAATGCACGCTGGTAATACTGTCATACCAGCTACACATTTATACAAAGGTTTATTGGGGTAGTTTTATAACTACAATAATTGTAGAAAATATAAAATTAGACAAAGGAACTGCAATGTCTGTAGAACGGACACAAGACGTTTCAGAGCAGTATTAAGTTTCAAAACAAATGTTATTGATTGTTATGCGTAGTGGTATAACTGTCTACCAGAGAGCGTTAAAGGGTTAATGTTTTTAGGTAGCGGGTAGGACTCCTCTACGATACCGGTGAAGATATGCTACTACAGGGTTTGGCGAACCCTGCCCTACGTTAGCTACTAGCTTTTTCTCCCATCTCCCTTCGCCGGGAGGAACCAGGTCCCCAACCCTTACTCCTTCCCCTTTTTTGTTATCCTTTCCTACACATGCTTTACCCTCCACCAACCCGCACCTGGCCAGCGTGGTGGAGTATTGGCCAAAAACCCCTTATGTAGATTAAAATGTCGATTTCCAAAAATAATCCCCAGGTGGGTCGGGCGAAGAGCACGGAACTCCACACTGATAAGAAATTATCAGTCTGCTCCATGGAATATCGGGGGAGCAAGAACTCGCTAGCCCCAAATAAACACCGAAATAAGACTAAGCTAATGATTGCTACATACAACATAGGATCACTAAACAAAGATGAAAAATTATATGAACTTGATGAAGAACTTAAAGACGTGAGGTTTGCTACCTGCCAATTATAAGCTCAAATTCTTTATCTCTCCACTACCCGCTCAATATATAGTTTGAATTTTGAATTTCACCTTAGTGTGGTCAATAAGTCGAATTTATTCTTAATATAAAAAAGTAAGTATAGTGTATGCCCAAGATGTGAAAAGTCCACACCATATTTAGGGAAATTGATATCCATGGTAATGTAGTGACCATCCAACATCTTTTAAACGCAGTTATTTAGAATAACCGTTAAAAGACAGCTGGAAAAGTTATTGCATGTTTAGGTATATAAGCACAGCACAGCACAGTTTCTTCCATGCGCTTAAACAAAAATATAATAGCCGGCACCGTTCTATTAATGTATGCTTCTGTTTGATGAGGTATATCAGAATTATTATTATCAAATAAAAGTACTCTCCCAAAATTTGAAACCTAACTGATATTTTATGCATTTTTTTAAGGTGTTAATCGGGGCTTAACAAGAATTATAATTTTAACTTGTTACTGTATATTTGATTAAAAATATTTGTCAATTTCAAGATACTATATTTTAAAGAAAATATTGAATGAAAAAGTTTAGTATTGTGGAATTGAATGTGTTCTGACACAATTCCTTGAAAACAGCTAACCACACAAATATTTAACAACCGCTAAATATATTGTTTGTACATCCCAACATACAATTCACAATGGAAGTAGAGGAAAATTGCAGTATTTTGTTTCTAAACGTCCTGGTGAAATGTAAATCAGATGGCAGTTTAGGACATGCAGTCTATAGAAAGAAAACACATACGGACAGGTAAACATCAAACATGAAATATCTTAAGCAAAAACTAAAATGAAATGTAATTTTTTTTAAGCCCAAATAATTTTGTACAAAGCCGAAGAGGGGTAGTCCCCTAAACGGTAGTAGGCTAGGTTTAGTATAATTTTGTATACTCCTAGCTGAATAAACTTTGAAAATTCAAAATTCATTCCTTCGGTTCTTAGTGCGACTTTCACTCTGATGATGCAAGCTGCAAAGTCTTGCGAAAAGTTAGTAAATATGGATGCACAAACAGCAAAACGGCCAAAATCTGCCTAAGTATCCTCGTTCTCAAGATACTCAAACAACACAAGCACGGGTTTTTGCTCGACTTCACAAGTTGCAAGGCACATTAAGCCAGAAAATGCTGGGTGTTCATATACAAATACTACGCGGTCTAAGCCGAAATTCCATGTTAAGGAAAATAAACCGCTAAATACACATTTAGACCGCTAATCTGGCATGTTCAGTTGTCTTGAAGGGAGGGAATGTGTTCTATATAACTCTTTGATTATTTTCTTTCATTGAGTAAGATCTAACAATCGACCAGAGTAATTCCAATATATGCTAAGTTACAACACATGATTTCAAAATATTAATTTAATCTTGAATTAGAAATTTAACTTGCTGTTGCAATCCTTAGTTTTGCTAATTGTAGGATGTTTTCGTGATATTTATATTTTAAATCAGACAAGCAGATCTATTTAAACAAAGTTTCTTCGGACAATTGCTTGGAAATAAAAATAATTTTCCATTATTTAAGACAACTGCTATGGTGAAAATATTTATAACTAATATAGACGGAGGTTGAACGATAGCTATGATCTAAAAAACTAGAGTTTGAATATCCTTGTTTATTACTTTGCCATTTTTATATTTTTAAGATAGGCATTTCAATTTAAAGACACTATTAAAAAAATGCAAAAGATATTGCAGTTTTACTGTCGAATTAAAACTTCAACAAATTATTTGTCGAATTTATTCAACGAAATTAAAGTTTAATTTATCGTTCAACCATTAAATAATACGTGAAAATTAATAAAACATAAGTAATTAGCTTTACTAATTAGCTTGAATTTGCTTTTTTGTGATACTTGAGAAATTTAGTTTTTTATATTAAAGTTTAATTGACTTTGGCAAGCTATATTTAATTTTATTGGCCTTCTAAAGTTTTTAGCGTTTGAAAGGATATGCAAAACAATTATTTTAATTACAGTCGTAACGTTATATTGTGTTTGCATTTTACACAACCTACTTATATAATTTTTTAGGTCATTTATTAATTTTATTTAAAGGAAAGACTAAGCTAAAATTTTAATTATTATACATTAGAAGCAGTTTCCTTCTATTTTATGAAACGTAGACGAAAAGTACACGACTCAAAAATTTGCCATAAAATAAGCATAACGTTTAGAAATCAATACTTATTAGCATGTAACTCACTGGGGGCTCCCATTTATTGCATGATTTATGGTTCTTGTTGGCGGTATCATCTATAATTAAGGAGTAATATTTAGCGTTCAGACTTCATTACTCTATGTAGATAGTAGTTTTTTTCTCAAAACTTGTCAAATATTAAAATAACTCTAAAATTCGAGGAATGGCAATGATAATAGGTAAATCCCAATTAAGGGTTAACCCTATGGTGATTGAATGTTTATTTGAACTACAACGCAACAGTTAACATAAGATCTAAAATATAATTACTGAAAAGACTGATGTTCCTTACAGCACCTTTCACTGTGGAGCTAAAAATTAAATAATTTGAATTGGTTAAGTTTTGTATCAATCATTTTCAAATTGGTTGTAGACCAGTTGCTATTATGATAACAAATTTAAATGTAATTCTAAAAACATAACCAATATTGTAGACTTAACAACAACTAGATACATTTAATTTCACTATTTCGCAGTAAATACTAATAAAGCACTTACTTGCAATCAAGAGAAAATATATTTTCGGCTTTAACTTAACACACAGCGACGCCGACAAATATTGAGTTTTCGAAAAATCAGTTAAAGGTCCGTTTGCATAACTTATTCTTTGTAGAATTATCCTACTACAGGAATGCTTAGAAATTCTGAGAAAGAAATGTTCTAGTTATTTACCGGTGGTTAAGTTTATTGTATAGATTTTTGGGAAATTTGCTCTAATTTACTAAGGATTGAGAATATGAGTTATGATTGTTATACCGACATTTATATTTATTTTTATACAAATCCCCTTTAATAACTAGCGATTATTGCAGTTTAGACTACATTTCGGCGAAATTAATTATTTTTTTAATGAATTCTGTTAGTGACGTCATCGGTTATTTCCTTCAATAAAACTTATATTTTGTTGTCGATAACTTAATGGATCTGCTATTTCCTATTTTCAGAAATATATATATCTTATATACCTGTTAATTCTGAAGAAAAAATAGAGAAAATAGTATAGGTACGCACATTTTCAATCACTTTATTAATTTGTATTGTAAAACGTTTTTGAATTAGAGAGGCTGTACTATTCTGTCGAAATAGATCTTTACTTTATATTAAAGTTATTAAAAGTGACTGTTCATTGAATGAGCATTAAGGTCACTGTAACCATTATCACATATTTTATTTTCACCCTGCATATGTATATATCTGTTTGAATGTCGTTCCTCGTTGAACGACTTGGTTCTGGTGAGCTTCAAAAGCTCTACACAAAAGTCAAAACGTCCTAATTGATGTAATAGCTCGAGATAATTCAGTTAGCAAACGTTCCATGTGAACATTTGTAAAAATCTGTACACGTTATTTCTATAAAGCTTATGCATTACTAGAAAATTATGTAGATAGACGTGTAGCAACCGCCTTGGAATAGCTTTAAAAATTATACTTTCTCAAACAATTTTGGTACCCGGGGGCGCTCACTCTCTAAGAAACCAAGCAGATAAAGTTATTTTAAAAATCTGAAGGAACAAGCAATAGCTTCAACTTTATAAAAGGGGTTTGCAACGTTGGAACTCTCTCACTTCATCGGGTGAGCGTTTATTTTGGTGGTTCGACAATTCTGTACACGCGTAAGTTTAAAATATAAATTAGCTTTGTTAATTTACTTAGCTGTTTTTTTTATTTACGTATAGGTGATGCAACAACGTAAAAAATATTTTGAAAAAATTAAGACACGGCGTGACGGCAAAGCAAGTTGTTACGATATAAACGTGCCGTTAAGACACGACATTGACTAGCGCATAAAATAACTCAAATCGAAAAAGAATTACAAAGGTCCGCTGCCCCAACCGGTAACAAAAGGGTTGCTGGCTTCACTCAAGGAGATAGGGGGGGGGGGGGGTTATTAGGAAACTAATCAGGGCAACGGCTTATGAAAAGAAATGAAAATGTTAAATGCCAAGGCACCACCACTTTCTTAAATGGTTACATCATCTAATTCCAACCTTGGCAATGCCTGGTCGACGAAACCATGACCAACAGCGTTGAATTTATCTTGAGGGAAAATTTTCAGATTTTTAAACTCCTTTTACAAAAGAAGACATACACAAGTGCAAATGACATAAACATCAAAGAGAAAAACACAGTTAAATGATAAATTAACTTTTTTAAAAATATGTAAGTAAACATTTGCTTAGTAATTAAATATAACGAAACGGGTTAGTAAGGGGTTGAGTTGCGTGACGTGTAAACTAGATAAACTCGACTCAAAAACAATAAAACTTAACGGTAAGCAATCAAATGTAGCTCAAAAGCGGTAATTACTTTAATCGCAGCTAAGTTACCCTAAGTATAAACATGAAAACTAAGGGTAAATGTTCATTTGAGCGTACTGACAGCTACAACAGTTCAAATGGTCTATTTTAAATTGACATCAACGTCGCAAAATGCCAACACTTCAATAAATCACCTTTTTCACTGTAATCTATGCATTCTAAGACTAAACTGCTCGACAATTGAAGTGAACCAGCAACAATACCGTATGTAGCTGTCAAGTGTAGTATTTGTTGATACAAGCTTCTGCTATAAATAAAATAAGATTGCTACATTATTAGGCTATAAAACTTAATATTTATTATTTTAATCGTATAGGTATGTTTTACTTATAATTTATTTATATTGTTTTAATGCGGTTTGTGTTCTTATAGTATCTCTAGACTATGTCAGGAAGTATATCGAGTAAGAGGTGGTTCCACTCGATACTAATTTAAAAACTACGTTTAAAGAATATTTAAAAAAATATTTTTCTGTTACTTCATTGTTTTATAATTAATTGCGTTAAATACTCCAAATTACTGCTAATTAGAATGAAACTATATTAAAACATTTTAACATATACTATCTTTTATTATATGATTTTTATTTTTATATTTATTTTTTGATGTGCTACTTCAATTGTTGAGCAGTTTATTACAAAGAGACCGTACCATAAGTCCAGGTTGCTTCAACTCGATGCTCAACGAAGCTGTAGGTGGCTTTTTCAGGCAAACTGCGCCAAAGACGCTTGAAGAAACTACGGAGCAGCCCATTAGTGCTGTCGACGAAGGGGTCGGGACTACGCTACATCCCCAAAGAGAGTATCACAAGGTCGGCAACAACATGGCAAGAATTTGAGACGGCAAACGAAACTTTATTATGCCAAATTAGCCCCAACAGAGATTCCCAATTGAATAATCCGTCCACGAGCGTTAATCGAAGCTGCCAACTCCGCGGTACTGGGATTCCTTGACTAACAACGGCACCAACAAGCTTCACTTATTGACCCTCACGTACGACCGTCAACACTCACATGCAGTTCATTTATGCGTGACCATAAAGCGGCCTGATTCCAAACATGAGGAAAGACACCTTGGGAATGCGCCACTGCGTAAACGACATGCACCTATAGTTTAATTATACTACACGAAAACCATTAATTACAACACATTAGTTACGACCCACCGGCGAAGGCCCGAAGAAATCGCACCGAAGCAAAAACCACTTGCTGGCTTGCTCAAAGCTCGCGTTCCAATCCTTCAAGAAGCCCCAAGCACCGCGACCGAAGTCAGGAGGGGACGCGCATTTCGGAAAAACACTACATCATCCGATACACACATGTTCCAACGTCTGTACTGCGGACAGAGGAGGCGGGGTAAATCTGTTCGCCCCCTCTCTTTCCTGCTCATACAACTGACTCTTTTTAAAGGCGTATTTTGCGTCCCAAAACGGATCGATGGGAGAGACACGTGCGTTAAACTGCCGCTAAGAAATGCTTCTGAATCGGTACATGTTTCGAAATGCTCCTTTACAGGCAGGATTTTAAATTCAGAAACGAGAAAATGCAACAAATTAGAGCTCAAGTCGTAAAAACGCAAAATCTCATAAGTTTTATAAAAAAATATCATGTTTGCTTTGCTTTTAATGCAACATTTTATTGAAGTGGATTGGTTGTCAATAGGCACAGTTATGTTCTTCGGTCAAAAGAGAATTCCGACTGGATACGGAATTATATACCCAGTGTCATAAACGGTAAATGTGTGGATGCGCATAATAATTGAGGGGTCACATCTTTTTGAATAAATTGAGTTGTTGAAGGGTGTCTAGATTATTTGACATTTGATGTATTTTATGCGTTAGCAGACATATTTCCTAATAGAGTTGAACAGATGTTCTGCTAAGCTAATTTGATTTCAGCAAGATGGAGCATCACTTCATTTTGAAAAAAAATATCTAAAGCAATATTTCCAAGTCGATCGGTTTGCCGAAAGGGTTCCATTAAACGGCCACCGCAATTCATTTCTGATGTTAGATTTGAATTTGACTTTCTACAAGCTTTTCAGTGAGTCCACAATTATAGGCGTAGGTTGAGGTTGATGTTAGAGATAACAAAATACCGCATAGAGAAATGCCAATTTTGAATAAAAACAATTAATAAAAAGTTTTAGATCGTTATGAAATTCCATAATTAGGAAACCGAAATTTATATAACCGTTAACCTAGACTAAAGCATCCAAAAATAATTCTAGTTGGAAAAACAATTTTTTAAACTTACTCGTGTTACTGTCTTAGTTGGTTTTTTGGTGTACATCTCCTATTACACGATATCGATAAAATGTCAACTGAGTATCTGACGTGGGTAAACATTCAAAAATAAATTTTAGTTGTTGACATTCTCAATAACATGCACAGTTAATTTAATCATCATGTGAAAAAACACAGCTTGGTCTTCCTTCGCAAGAAAATCAGCAGCAATAGAAGCATAGAGCCGGCCTTAGCCTTAGTCTGCAAATATTAACATTGATCCTCTCTCCCTTTGTGAAGTCTTCATTGTTGCATTAAGTACGGCAGCGGGCTTATGAGATTCCTTGTTAAGCTGCAACAGCTTATTGTTGCAGAAATTTAAAGGCTGGAACTATTTAATCGTAATAAAGCACAGAAGCGGCTAAAAATTCAAAACGAGCACTCCGTAGTTTCTCCTGAAAAGCAATTATTTGCTGCTTCGTCGTGACTAATGAGAACTGAAGCAAAGTTCGCTTTTAATTTGGCGTCTCTGTGAGAACGCAAAAGCAGAACGGGTCAAGTTTATAAAACTTGAATTTGTTCATACCGACATTATTTATTGCCAGATTATAACATTTATCAAGCAGCTCGTTCTCACTCATTTACTGATATTACCGGCTTGGAATAAATCTACATTACTATCTTGTCGTTTAGTTGTCTCATACAAAAGTATTTTATTTCAGAAAATTGTATTTCAGCCGCAAATACTTTATGTTAGGTATTTTTCTAGCTAGATCAGAACTTCTATACAGCTGCGCAATGATTATGTTACAGCCACTCTAATATTTAAGCCACAAGGCATACTTTAAAAAGTGCACTTTAAACTTTTTCATACCTGGGTATAACATTTCTACGTTGGTTGGCAAAAATAAAACGATATATTTAGTTGATTTTTAAGATCTTATTGTACCGCTCATCAGCAAAAGGCGATGACAACCCGGAACAGCTCAAAACTTTCGGCGATTGATGATCATGGGTAAGGACTAAGCGACGGCTCTTAATATTAAATTAAAAAACAAAGTAGGCACCAGTTGCGAACAACAACAAAAGAAAACTTGCAGTAAATACACTCACTTACCGTATAGGGCCTCAGCTTAGAAAAACCTAAATCTAAACTCTAAAAAAGACCAAAAGGTTGTGGGTAGCCCATAAAGAAAAACACTCAGAAGTAAAAGTAAAAATCCTAGGCTTCAATGAATGAAAATATGCCAGGTGCCAAATATTTAATCCCCTTAAAAAGTACTATAATTAGAGCAATAATAAACACAAATTACTTCTTCTAAGTCATCCAACAATTTAAAGAACTCATAAATACTAAATCCAAGTTCATCAAAAACAAAAGAATTTGAAAATCTAAATTTACACTTTAAAATTATGTTAAGCCCTGATCGCTATATTTCAAGTGACCGAAAAAATTACATTAGAAGAACATAAAAATTATACGACATTTTGAAATTTTAATTTGAATTACAAAAAATATATCAAAAGTAAAACCTATCAACTATGGTAAATTACAATGTTAAACGTAACATGAAAGTAAATAGTGGACTAGGAAAGCAACAAAAGAATTCGAACAATAATTCGCCTGAAGCAAAATTCAACCCTAAATGAAGGAAGGCTTCTCTTGTCCTCCAATAAAAAGTAGCGTACTCATAGACTCGCGTACGAAGTCATTATCGAACGCCTTCGGAGTACAGAATGTGTAGTTCTTACACATTACTAACGCTCAGTAAAGAAAGAACTTGCTAAACGTCATGCGTTAGATATTATAAGTAACCCATATGCTACCTTGACAATTCAGTAAATCAACTTATTGGAAAGCAGAAAAACACAACGGTCACAGTGATAACCAACAAACGTTGTATAAAAATACTCAACACTTTAATAAAGCAAAATTTTTTTCACTACGTTATAGATATTAACGAAACAAGTTTGACTATGAGCATCTTAACGAAGTTAGTTTGATTGCCAGAACGAGGCGGTGGGTCGAGTTTTGCTGGAATCAAACGAGTGCTAGTGAAAGAAATGTACCAGTAGAAAACTAAGAACCCTTATTAGTTTAAACTTGCTTTAAGTCAGTTACTAACATTTTAAATTATAGATCAACTATTTAATCAAGAAGCGTGTGCAGAATACTTTACCTATCCTTTCTGTGTGATATTTAATATGATAATTAAAACTTCTCAGTTTCCAACAATTTGGAAATTATCAAAAATATGTCCCATATTTAAAAGTGGGGAAAGTTCTTCCATCTCAAATTACAGACCAGTGGCTTTGTTGTCAACTCCTAGTAAAATCTTTATTCTTATTTGTTCTGGCATATCGCTCCTTATTTATCACTCGTTCAGCATGGTTTTGTTCAAAAACGATCAACTGTTTCTAATCTAATAAATTTTACTCAAGATGTTTCTGATACTCTTACTAACGGTGCTCAGCTAGATGTGATCTATACCGACTTCTCAAAAGCATTTGACAAAGTAAATCATGATGTTTTACTCAATAAATTATCTAATTACGGTTTATCTTTGTCGCTTTTATCATTAATGTCCTCATATCTGAAGGAAAGGCAGCAATATGTTACTTAGAATAATGTTAACTCAAAAGCATTCAACGCATTATCGGGTGTTCCACAGGGTTCTAATTTGGGGCCATTACTGTTTATAATTTTAATTAACGAGCATTCTACACGTTTACTGTACGCTGACGACTTTAAAATATATAAGCCCATTTTAAGTAAAAATGATTGTTGCCGGCTACAGGAAGATCTGAACAGAGTAATGGAATGGGCCAAAACTAATCACCTATTGTTTAATATAGATAAATGTTTTGTTGTTAGGTACAACCGTAAACGTAATATAATTGACTATAATTATAATCTTGATGGTAGAACACTAACAACAGCTCACGAAATCAAAGATTTGGGTATTTTATTTGAAAGCAATTTTTCCTTTAATAAACATATTGTATGTACTGTTAACAAAAGTTCTAAATTGCTTGGATTCATATTAAGAAATTCAAAAAAATTTCAAACTTGAATACATACATTACTCTGTTTAATGCGTACGTCCGATGTCATCTGGAATATGCCTCTGTAGTTTGGTCCCCTCATTATAAATTTTACATAAATTTGATAGAACGAGTTCAAAAAAAGTTTAGAGATTCCTTTATTTTAAAAAATATGGTATCTATCCTCTACACGTTTCATCACAAAATCCGCGGGAAGAGTTTGGCATTTTGGAATTAGAAAAACGCAGAAGGTTAAATGAAGTAATATTTTTATATAAAGCATTCACTAATTTACTAGATTCACCAGCGTTTTTGGAAAAACTGAACATATATGTTCCTTATTATAGTTATAGACATGGACTACTTCTTCTTCCTCGTATTGGCAAAACTAATTATATATTAAATTCACCGGTTCATAGATTATCTCGTTCAGTCAACAGTTTTAGTCATATTGACATATTCTGCAAGTCACTTGCCACATTAAAACGAAAGGTCAGTGATGTGTTAGGACAGCTGTAAAGTGTGTGTATATGTATGTATAGTGCGGACATATTTGTTTGTATCTGTGTATACATGTACTTATGTACACTATAATTTATTTCCTTATTTTGTTTTTCCTTTTCTTCCAATTTCATAAATCATATAAATGGATCAAATACCTTGATAAACACATTTACTTTTTTCTTTTTATTAGTTGTACTGTCGCCGGTCAAATGCTCATTTTTGTCAATGGTTTATTTTTGTTTAACTTTTATTGAAGATCTCGCTTTTGTTGGTACATTAATATTATTATATTTACTATACAGTTGTTTGTAACCGATTATTGGCAATTGCTGTAGGTTGCATAAATAAATAAATAAATAAATTGTAAAATAAATATAATATTTTTAAGTATTTAGTGTACGTGACTGTGATCGTTGTATTTTGACTAATGTACGAGTATTGCTGTGAAATAATGAATTAAATTAATTTAGATTGTTTATAGAGTAAGCTCGTTTTCGCACACTAACCCCAAAAAACAACTATTTAAATATAAAAGCACCATTAACTTAATTAAAGTAGTAGTAACTTATCTCAGTGAGAACTCGGATTTAACGAACATAACTGATACTAATTTAAGGAGCATTTATTAAGGAACAAGGCTTCACTCCTGGGTTTCCAACTAACATGTGACGTTAAGTTAAAAACTAAATGTAACCTTACCACTTGGTGTAAACAAAACCATTTAGTGCAAAGGTTGAAACTTCAAAACTAGACATAATAGTAAAACCACAAAATAACTTCCGCTCACATTGAGACGGCTGTGCTCTTTGCTGGGATAGCGACGCTGCTGACACACTCTTCGAACAGAGGCTTTTATATTGCCACTGCTGTTTACTTTTGACTTTGAAAAATCTCAGCTGAGTACTGCTGCTTAAATATTTACATACTGCCTAGCTTGGCTTGTATTCACTGCATCACTTCACGTCTACAGTATTTGACATAGCCGGTGAGCAAAATAAGACACCCACACGTTTTACACCTCTCTATTATTTTCAATGAACACAAAATACCGGGGTTATGTTTACAATTTCACTTTACATCAGACAGTCATTCAACTTGATAGAAGAGTGAATTTTTATGGCAAAATGGGATGTGCGTTAGCTAGTTAATGTGTTTGTTTTTTGTAAGCATAAAAAAGTAAGTTTTAAATTTCATTCTAAGTTAAGGCTATTTTAGGTTTACACGAGTAAATTAATTTTTTGCAGTTTGCTTATCGTGTTCGTTTTAAAATAAAACCTAATGGGACTTGCGTTACCTACTATTGCTGACAGTATACACTTAGTATAATTCGTGATTGCATCTAATCCTTCAGCATTCTTTGTTTTGATAGATGCTTATCAGACATGTTTTTTGTCTATTCAACATGTCGATCATTTTATCTGTGTTTTGTAAGAGTATTTCATCCACATGATGATACTGTCAGTATAATAGTTTTATATAGTCTGTCCTTCGTTTTTCTGTGCATATTTTTATAATTTTGTATACTTCTATTTCTTATTTTGATCACTCCATAGATACGATCTTGGTATTTGCCCCAGGAAAAAGTGAAGTTAGCACCAGTGATTTTCGTTTTACATTTTTTTTTCTTAAATACATAGAACAATTTATAAAAGTAGCAAGGAACTCTAGAACTCCTTGGGGTCCAACGGAAACTCCCTAAAATAATAATATTTTTTGAACTTGTGGTTTTTACTTCTACCACCATTTTGAGGCCCTTGCGGTCTGCTTCTGATGCAAAATTTCGTGCAGGAGTTAATTTTGGAACTTGTGCCCGCGTCAAGATCCAACAATTTCCAACAATTCCGAGTTGCAAAGGCTTCCATTTTGTGCACCTGCAAAGCCCAGAAATCGAGGTAAGTTGAGGGTCCCTCCTTGATTCGTTTAGGCGTTCTTCATTCGATTTATTTTAGCTGAAAGCAGTTAACATAAAAGTTTAGGTGCCAATTTACGTACCAGTCTACATACAAAGTTCACGATCCTGCTAAATCAGCTAAATTAAAAAAATTGTTCAGGTAGCTGAACCATATTTAAACCAGTTCCGACAGGTGTCCCGTTCACCTGGAGTACCCAGTGCTCTGCTTCTGGGAACTGCATAGTCATTCTCGAGACATGTAATTGTGTTCTCTGGTTAAGTAGGTACGTAAAAGTACGAATTAATTAATTGCAACATGGCTCTATCAGAGTTTTGTCATACTTTTTCATCGTTACGTTTAGCTAAGATTAGAAACTGTAGTGTTCTGCCTTTTTAGACAACGATTCTGGCTGAACTAATGACACTAATGTGTATCAAATTTAAGAAAGTTGCTTAACTAGAGTAAGGCTGCTTGTAGCTTATAATTAATTGTTTAACTTTCAATTGCTTACTATTTGTGTTAATTCGTAGCATTATGTGTTATTTGAGGTGCACATGATTTGCCTAATTAGTACTTGTAGGTCTTAATTACTGGCTATTTTAGCAATGGTTACACATTAAATATTTTACTCTGCTAAAGTAATTATTTGTCTGATATCCTTACTGCAACCCTTCGCATTTCAGATATTAATACTGTCTGTTGCGATATATGAGTTTTATAAGTCCTCCGAGCTATCTGAGTATATTTGTTGTAACTAAAGACTTGTTGGCGCTCATAATATGTATAGGTATCATCTAAAGAACCGCACGCTGTCTTCACTAAGCTTAGTTGGCGAGTCCTCAAGTATACTCTCGTAGTCTTGCGATATTTGACAATTTTAGCAAATTAGGAAAAATTAAGCTAACAATCTTAGGACCATAATACATTACTTGTACTATGCTGAGTTTTTTTAATAAGTTTAGTTATATTATTTAGCCAATATAATAATGTATAATTAGAGATACTCCATTTTTACCTCCCCTTTATTTTTGAAACAAGCGACAACCGACGATATAAAAAGCTAAGTAAATATACTGGCCTAAAGTCAATATACTGGCATGTGCTGTATGAAACTAATCTTATTATATCTATAAAATTAAAATTTTACCTTTTAAATCACTAAGTTTAATACACTATTCTAATCAGAAACAACGCTCTCGAGTGGTACTATTTCAACAAAATTGTAAGAAAAGAGCATATGAGGCGTGACCATTCAAAACCTAACAAGTCTATTTAAAAAAAAGTTTTCTATGCTTTTTAGATTCTTTTTCTAGCTTACATCAGATTCCACATCTCAAATTGCTCCAAATGGAACATCACACACACCAATTGCCATCTGAAATTAGTAGTTTCAAACAAAACAGTGCATGCTCTTTGCAGACAGTTTGAAAGACATTTGCATTAACGAATTTGTATATTATCACTTATAATAATGCAGAAGACTAAAAGCCGTGTTTACACAACTAAAAGTACTATGGTTGCGTTCCACCATTTCTATTTTCGGGTTTTTGTAAACAAACTTCCCTTAACTTTTAATAGCGATATTATCACAGAATACAATTATTTATTATGCATATTTCTTGTGTTTTTTAAAACTATTGACTCAGCTTTGAAGGCAAGTCCACTTTGGTTAATGTTCATATCTGCTTATTGAATGCTCCCAAAATTGAAGCCGCACGCACACGCTAAGAAGGCGTGTCTTTAAAGTTGAGGCTACATAACCTACAAAATTTCAGATTGGCCTGGCAATAACTAATGTCTTCTAGCAGTGGCTACAAGTATTAATTCTGTGATAATGGTCTGCTGTGCATCAGATTGTAGTACAAAGCAAGGTAAGGGAATAGCGTTGTTTATAATCCATAATGTGTGTTACAATTTATAAATTCTAGCAGGAAACCGAAGAAGCAATGGATTCGGGAGTATTTTGTGAACCGAGTAACACACGTTTCTGCAGTGCTCGGTATATTCCTTTTTTAAAATGTCGATGAAAACTAGAGCAGCTTCTTCTGTTAGTGATTGTAGTGTACACGCTACCAAAATCGCAAAGCAAGTTGTTGCACTTCTATTGCAATCCAATGACTTTAAAGTTGTCGTGAATAAAGTAATTTCCGACACGTTGCACGACTTAAAGGCAAGACGTAAAATTAGCAAAGCAAGATGCAGATTTAGACGTTTTGTTTATAAATTGCAAGTGTTTATGTGACATGTGACACTCACAGGTAACACGACACACGAAAACTAATCCTGTTGACAGGTGACAAATCAAACGATTTTTTCAAAAATCTAGGAAAATTTCGATAAGCAGCGGGAAAAATATAATAAGATAACTAGGAATGTATCGCCTATTAACATTTTCGGCAGGCAACAAGCCGCGACTTCGTCTTGGCTTGTACTTGCCTACCTCAAATGTTAATAGGTCCTTACATTCCTTGTTACTTAAATAGCTATTGTTTGCTGCTTTCCTTTGACAACGGAACTTAATATTATTATTAATTTCCTAGGATAATAAAATTAGCAACGCAAGATGCAGACTTAGACGTTTTGTTTATAATTGCAAGTGTTTATGTGACGTGTGACACTCACAGGTAACACGACTCACGAATATTAATCCTGGTGTCAGGTGAAAAACCAAACGATTTCTTTCAATAATCTAGAAAAATTTTGATAAGCAGCGGGAAAAATATAATAAGATAACTAGGAATGTATCGCCCATTAATATTTTCGGCAGGCCTACCTCAAATGTTAATAGCTATTAAAAGAAGCTTATGAAGCACGTACTCTGCACTCCTTTCCACACCACCATGAAGTAGAGTTGACGGCACGTTTTTTTTATGTGGTATCCCCAGGACACCTATTCCACATGTCACAAAGAAAGTTGTTGTCGCTGCTGTTAAAAATTGACTCCAGAACTGTGTTGAAGTGGTAATGTATCACTTAAAATCTTGTACTTTTGTTTCAAAGTGCCAATTACACGCTCCACGTGAATTCCCACATTGAAATTGCATATACACTATAGTTTTTTTATCTCGTTACAGCACATATTACGTGCAACAGTTTTTCATGAGTGTTTGAAATTTTGATAACATTTGAAATAAACGAACTTTATTGTTGCCGCAGTGGCATCTATGAAATTAGTTTATTTCAAACGTTACCAACATTTTAAACACATGAAAAAGCGATGCACGTAATATGTGCTGTAACGAGATAAAAAAATCACAATGTATATATTTATTTTTATAATGAATAATCATTACATTTTGACTGCTACTATTTGGCACTCACTCCAGTGCCTCCTGTAATAAAATAATTTATTATTAGGTAATTTAATACTAATTTTTTAATACTTACTACCACTAATTCTTCTTCCACTACCAATAACTCCTCTTCCACTACAGTAGAATTGTTCTGCAAATTTTGAACAACATAGCAAATTAGTTGTTATAGATGTGATAGTTCTCCACAGGAGATAAGATTGAGATGACAAATTGCAATAAAATTGGGAATTAATTAAAATTGCTCAATTTATTTAAAATAGTGATATTTAATAAAACATATTATTTTTAATATTAAGAACTAAAGTAAATACTTACAATTAAGAAATGTTTTTAAATACTTTGTAAATGCGATGAAATTAATTAGTTTTGAAAACTAAAAAATTTTAATACGAGTTTGGTTGAAATGTTTGTTTGAACATTTACTAGAAAAGTTCGGTTCAAAAAAAGTATGGTTCACACAGCCCTACATACAGGGTGCTCAAAGTTAAAGCTACGATTTCGACTATATTAGCATTTGTAGTACTGTTCACGTAGATTACTATGGCAAAAACAGAAAAACAATTGAGCATCAAACTTTCGAGTTATTCGCAAAATTAACATTTTTTGAAATGGAACAACTTATTCCATAGGTGTATTTACAATAAGTAATTTTTAATTTTTGTGAATAATTTGAAAATCTGATAATCAATTGTTTTTCTGTTTTCGCCATTGTGATCTATAGGGCATTCAGTAAACACAAAAACAGTTTAATTTTTTTTGCTAGATGCTAGATAAATGTCACACCCTTAACCTATTTGTTTTAGTAACTTTTTGTAAGTACATTCGAAGACAAAGATGCATTTTGGAAGTACACTCATGAACTTTTGGAAATCAAAGGCCACTCACTTTGTATTTTTATGTTTACTGAACAGACTATACGTGAGTTATACTACAGATTTGCTAATTTAATCGAAATATTGATAGTAAAAAATAATTTATTATAACCAACTATTTAATCAAATTAATTTACACTAATTATTTAATCTTACCGCTTGCTTCTTTTTTTTTGGCTCTCTGACGAGCCAAAGCTTTTGCTCGATTGGCAGCTATCTGCTGCCCCATGTCAACTACCTTCCTCAAAGAAAATTCTCTGGTATTCCCACACCCCTCGCAATATTTTTGGAAATCTAAATTGAAAAAGGGAGTAGTCAAATTAATTCCGCAAGAAGTCAAACTTTTGAATTTTCTTTCTTTAATTAGGATATTCGATTACTTAGTGAATAATCAAAATGACGAATGATCATATTTTTAAAGATGGATGCCTAACAGTAAATTGTAATACATACCACAGATCAGAAAATTGCACTCGCAACAACGTATCACGGTGCAGGTACGGATGTCGTATTGCCCCACCGGAAAATGTAATTTGCAGGAGGGACATATCTCTGAAAAGAAAATTTGTAATTTAACTAATCAAGTTTACTTTCAAACATAAAGGTTCCGTAACTTTGTCCAAAATGCGCTTACAGACAAGAGGTAAATAACAAATTAAAACTCACGCAACTGAAGAATTCTCCGACTATGAATCTTTACTCCACACTCAACAAAATCTATTAGGATTTTATAAACAAATAAAGAGTATTTTTAATAAATATTATACACCAAGTGAATTAAGGTTTTTGTTTGATGAACCATTTGTTTAAGCCAATCAGGTATTTTTTTGTAAAAAAAGTAGGTAATAAAATGGACATTTTACTTACCATGTTGATTCACACACCACTAAGAACAACGCAAAATGAATAACTACAAAGGCCACGGGTGACTGTTGAATGACAATGCTAACTAGCAATTACTGAATTTTCAGTTCCGTTTTATCAAGAAAACTGTAGACGGTTCTAAAATTTCCCCGTAGGCCAGTACCTTGCTGGACAAATGAGTATCGTAAATTTATGTTTTGGCAGGACAATTGGACTGGACAATAAATTCTGCAAGTAATGACGGCTAGAATACCAGAATTCAAGGAAGAGATCGAAGACCTGATGCTGTAAGTAAAACCGCATGTCAACAAATTGCAAATAACGGTTATGCGGGGAAGGAACTTTGTGTCGGATTCCTTTATTAAGGGCAACGGCCTCCGTAATCTGTGAGAAGCTTAAATAAACCGTCTTAAAATAAATATACAACCACATAGTAAATAAAAAGAGATGAAAGATGAATGGTTCCCGACACCGAAAGGTAAAAGATGCTACGAAATAAAAATATGAAGGAACTTTTTAATTTAAAAACAATATTTTAACAAACACTTGAAATAAGTAACCGAATAATAGAACACTGCAGTTTAAATTGAAACTAAATGAATTAATAACAGATTCATCCATTTTCAAGTAAGGTCTATTCTATAATGTATAATGGTTATTTATATTTATACAGTACAGTAAACATTGCGCTTGCATACTTTGACCAAAATTATTTAACAAGATATTTTGGTCAGCTACAAGGAAAAATTGCATGTTCAACACATTGGAAAATTCCACGTAAAACTTTTACATTTGCTGGAAAACTCTCACTTTTCTTAACTTGTAGAACAATCTGCTATTAATTCACTAGCGATTTAAGATGAAAATTAACTCGCTAGCATATAAACATTATAAACAGTTACTTATGGTTGCTATTATAGAGATAATAATAATAATGCCAGTTTAAAATGTATTATGTATGGATGTATAATCGATAACCTCGTTTTACCTTGCGGTGTAGAGGCTGGTGCTTTATGTGCTTGCATCTGGCGGTACAATGCTCAACTTGCCCCCGATTCGGGATACAAAGTTGAACCGCGCCTTTTAATGCTTGCACAGCACCCATTGTGTGAGGTGTCTGTGTGTATTATGTTGACCTTGTTACTCTATCTCTTAGATCTGTGGTTCTGAGTAGAGCACAGTTAACCCGGGAGTGGTCGCGCTATGGTCGATTCAACCGCACATTTTAACAAATTGCTGTAGCTTTCTAATGCAGCTCCTTTGCGACTTGAACTTTTAAAAATTCACCTAAAATGCAGTTTTGCTATTTTTAGTGACATTTCAGCACATTTAAAAAAAATTTAAAACCGTTTTTTTGTTAATGCGGTTGATCTAACGTAACTCAATTATTTTTTCATTTATCTGGTATTATAAATGAATGTTACGCTGTAAAATCGTTTATTATGCTTTCCTAATAAAGTGCAAGAGAAATGTTATAGTTATTATCGATATAAGGCCGTTAGTAGGCATCTAACAAACGAGAATAAATTTGTGGCCGATGCCGTCAGGCCGATGCTAATGAGTTCATCTGAGCCATGGCCATGACTGTTATAAGGAACTTTTCAGTCAGGTTGACAGTTCTGTTATTAACAAATAACAAGTAGGTGTTATGAAAAAGATTTTTATTAATTTACATACATTCTGTTAAAAAAACTAACTGATGTTGAACCGACCGGGGCGCGATCATTAACGGAAGTTTAGGACGCGCGACTACACCCGGGTTAATTTGGTGCCCAACTGTGAATGGTCTCACCGAGCCCGGTTCAAATCGCTTAATGCAAGGCAAGCGCTTACCCATCTGCGCTACTTGGCTTCTTGTGTTTAAAATGACAAAGAAATAATAATTAATCAGTTATTTAACAATATCAGTAACGGCGTAACTGGAGACTTGAGTTACCGCATTTATATTTTTATGACGTTCAACGCCTCAACGGCTTAAATCTGAAAAGAAACAGATTGCAGGCAGCTGAAAATTATTTCGCTGGCGCAAATAATTCTCACATATAATCTCATAAGAGCATTAATTCTTTCCGGATTTGTTTTTTGACTGCGTTCCAACAACGTCGTATTAATTAGGACGCCTTTCAGGGGCGAGCGTTTCCTTTCCAAAGACTTTATACATTTGAAAATATATTTTTTGGAACTGTTCCTTACTGCCAATCTCTAGCGTGCTTTTAAAGCTTTATTTAGTGCAACAAAAGTTATTAAATTCGTCCTACATTTTAAATGCGGCATATGCCGCGGGTTTCAGCTAGTATAGAAATAATTGGTATAAATGTTTTAAAGTCAAAACAAAAGTGGGAATACCAATAAAATTTAAAACAAATGATTTTCTTTGCATTTTTTAAAAACCATTTTATATTTTCACAATAAATCGTTTAAAAAGCAATATCTTGTAAACCTAGGTAATATTCATGACAAAATGGCAACAAAACAATACATATCCATCAAAGAAAACTGAACACAATTACAATTTTCTTGCAAAACGAGATATATCCAATTATAATTTAGGTTTTGGGTAGGTGGGGCATTTATTTCAGAAATATTCTCATTAGAATCATGGCATAATATGCTTTGTATATTGCAAACAGATTTGTTTGTCTAAGGGGCTGTCTAGAAACAGTTTTTGTTTGCTCTTATTTAAATTTAGGTTATTAGGGCATGTTCTGTTTTGAATTGTCACACCTCATATAATTATGAAATACCAAATTTGAAGTTCTTAGATTAATCTGTTCAAATGTACAACACAAAATCTGGTTCTGTTGCTTCTCTTTGAAGAGTAATATCTATTTAAGGAGGCAACTTGGCATATGTGTACCATGTGTATTATGTGGCTATATAAATTGAGTTATTGTTACTTGTATATTTTCCAACCGCAATTATATTACGTCGTTGAGTAATATCCTGTATCTGTATACAATATCTAATAAATTAGTGAATGTGAAAATAACACATCTATTATTCTAGCTATTAGCAGCAGTTGAAAATTTGCTACGGAAAAGTTCGTACACCTCGGACGTACGGTAGACAGTTCAACAATCGCTATAGATGATAATGGCTGAGCCTTGATAGCTTTGAATAATATTTATATCTTATATACGATGTAAAGTAGAAAATTTCGAAAAATATTTATTTCGTCTGGACATAAATTAATTTGTATGCTTTTCAAAGAACGCTACTATTATTGGCTGCCATAATATTTTCGTGGTTAAAAACACCTTTATCGAAAACAAGAGTTTTGGACTTTAGTACTTAGCAAAACAGACTTAGAAGCAGTTTCATCAATATTATGCATGTAGTAGATCTGGAAACAATCTTTTGAAAGCCGGAAAAAATTATAGTAGTAAACATTTATACCTATTACAAGAACTGCTCTTCTGTGAAAAATTACATGAATAATTACTAGCAGTGTTTGTTATATCTCGGGAATTCTGGCGTTTTGTGTCTATTATTCCAACATTGAGAATATAAGCAAATGAGTACATTAATAATGTAGCAATATTTTGTATAAAACGAATAATATCCAGAAATAAAGCGTTATAGGAATCAATACAGGAATACCTGCCAGCATATAAAGAATGAGATTATTTACGTTTTTCGCGTTATTCCGATCAAAAGGTAAAAAATGTGAACGTTGAATACATTTTAACGTAGACGATCAGCTGTAGGCCCTAACTTGCAAAAAAATAATTGTTTGACACTTTTACCAATTTCTTCTAGTAGTTTTACAAGGACAGCAACCCCATTATATAACGCAGTCGTGTTTTTGTTGCAAAGTACAATATGAACCAAATTCTTTAGTCGCATTTAGATGGCGAAATAGATAGGTAAATAAGTTATTAAGTATAAATATCTCTTTCAGAAATGAAAGCTCGAAATTGATTTCGATCAGCAAAACATAAGCACGTACGAGACACGTACAATCACATACAGATAGTACTGACTAGCTGTTTCGGACACCACATATGTGGCCTTGCTCTATTAATTAATTAATAACGTGTACATTTTATTTTAAATACAATTGTAAATAAAAAAATATGGAAAAAAATTCTTTAATGACTTTAGTAACGAAATGGCACTGCAAGTAGAACAATGTTTGCTAGATCGATAAGCGGTTAAAGAGTGTCCAAAACTGTGTACAAAGTAGGTATAAATATTTTATTTTATCCTATTATGTTATTAGGACAATAACTCCTTAGCAACGAGTTGCGTTAAGATGCATTTAACAGCACTAGTGTTGTTAAGAAAAATTACATAACGATACTTTATTAGCATTTAATCACATATTGACAGCACTGAAGTGTATTGTCAGTCTATGTCAAATTCGATGTTAGTAGGTTAGGTTTTGTTTGTTATTTGACACAAACTGACGGAAAACTTAACCTGAAAATCTCAAATTTAACATAACCTGACAGTGCTACCAACGATACAGTATTGAGTTTTTATCTTACTAGTGATACCACCACTCGCTGTTGTAAGTGTCATTAATAACCATTTTTCCTATTTTGAAAAAGATTAGTATTTTAGGATAAAATAAACCGTGTTACGATATACGTAACGTTATCTGCTTTCTACATTACTCGAGAATTTTAAAGAACTCGCTCCTAACGTCGCTGGTTCATTCAAACTATTCTCTCGTAATGTAAAAAGCTTGATAACGTTACTTGTATCGTAAATTACTATTATTGTTTCCAATAATACTAAAACAATAATAGGGAACACTTAGTAACTCGATTTAAATTCATTCACAGAGAGAAAACATCGCAATCGGTAGTAATAGAACTTTGCTCCCAGGGAATCTCTTTGAAAACCGCATTTCGATATTTCTTTCCTAACCTAAAATATCAGTAAAGAATTAAAACTCAAAATAATGTCGCATCTTTGGGAATATTTTCAGTATACCTGCCATTATTAAATCCGAATTATCGTTCCTTTAGCAAAATATATATAAATTTACTGTTAAAATACCAACATTATATTTAAAACGTCAATAATAATTAATACTCATTCAATAAAATGATTGAATATTGCCCTTCTGTCACTAGCGTGGTAGACCCTTATTTGGCTATCTTTTGTTGCAATAAAAGTGATATCGTTGCATTTAAATTTTTCGAGAAAATCCATTTCATTTGTAGTGTTGTCGCAAAACGCCTTCTAGCGGCGACACAAGCAATCTAAATCAATCCGCTCAGGGCAGTGTTAGGCTTGATCCACACTATCGGGCTGCTCTCGGTTCGATCTCGCTCCGCTCAAATATTTATACATTGTTAGCAATGGGCACATTCACACTATCGGTAACGCTCAAGCTCAGGTCGTGCCCATAGCTAACAATGTATAAAAAATTGAGCGGAGCGAGATCGAACCGAGAGTAGCCCGATAGTGTGGATCGGGCCTTAATAGCCTAAGAAAAGCCCTTTATCCAACACGTCCATATAGTCCAAGAGCCAGCAACGGATTTCTTACAGTATTTTTAACAAGTCTGTAACTGTTATGGAAAGTCCCTTTGAATATACTGAGAAGGGAACCCGAAGTCTGGCAAGCCTGCGGTGGTGGTTTTAACCCCCTTGCGTCCTTGAAGGACGGAAAAAAATAATGTGTCAAAACAAAACCTAGGAATAATATGTAAGTGTATGTCAAATTCGAGGTTAGCAGGTTAGATTTTGCGTCAGTCTGTGTCAAAACTGAAGGAAAACCTAACCTGGTAACCTCGAATTTGACAGACTTACAGTGCCACCAACTTATTATTCACACGTTTGAATTTCCACAGCCTGCTGAGGACCAGTTTTTTTGGATCTCTCAATATTTTACAGTAAATGGTTAAGTTTATTATGCAAATTTATGTGAATCTGGTAAACTTACCATCCGCAAAAGCATCTGTCAATCTTTTTACTTATCATGATTACCTTTAATATAGCAAAGAGCCAGACTTGTTATTATACTTTTTTTATTATCTTTTTCCAGCCCTCAAGGACGCAAGGGGGCCAAAATCACCACCACAGGCTTGCCAGACTTCGGGTTTCCTTCTCAGTATATTCAAAAAACCTTCCATAACAGTTTCATGCTTGTTAAAAATACTGTAAGCAAACCCGTTGCTGGCTCTTGAACTAATATAATAACACTATTGTTATGTTGATTTTGTGTAAATAATGCGATATATTACTCACTAGTGAGAGAATATTCAAAAAGTCACTAGTGAGAGAATGTGGAAAGATACCATGAATAACAAAATTAGATTTAACATTATTTATTATTCAAATTAATATTTGGAACCCCGAGGGCCTCCTCAGAGTGGTGCGGAGCTTCGAGGGCTTCCTTCGAGAGGAGCGGAGTCCCGAGGGCCCCTGGGGGTGGGGCGGAGCCCCGAGGGTCGCACTGGAGAGGGGCGGAGCCCAGAGGTTTTTCTTGGAGTGGGACGGAGCCCTGAGAGCCCCTTAGAGAGGTGCAGAGCCCCGTGGGCCCCTTTGGAGAGAGGCGAAGCCCCGAGTGCCGTCTTGGAGATGGGCGGAGCCCCGAGGGCCCCCTTGGAAAGGGGTGAAGTTCCAAGAGCCCCTTGGAGAAGAGCGGAGCCCCGAGGGCCCCCTTGGAGAGGGGCGGAGCCCCGAGAGCCCCCTTCTATGGTCAGCTGGAAAGCAGAGCGTGGCAGAGGCGTGGTGTGTAACAGAACGGAATGGCCCTACGTAGTAGGCCTAAAAATGGTGGTAAATTGAATATGGTAGACCGCGCAATAGCGCGCGCAGCCCCGTTTATTTGTCAAATAAATTTTCTTATACAATACCGCAAGCGGTCGACAAATTGCCGAACATTTTTGTCAAAGTGTATGAGTGTTTATTGCTTCGATATAAATTGGTCGAGTGCGACAGCACACAAAAAATATTTTCTAAATTTCTACAAGCCTGAATTAGTAATTGTAACGTAAAGCTAGGCTTGTAAGGATTTACAACATTTTTTTTTTTTTGGCTAAACCGTTCACCCAACTAAAATTGTCTAAGAGAGGAAATAGCTTCTAAAGTAACTATTCAGAAAAAAAATTTGTAGTAATTATACAGGGGGTTTAAAATTTTTAAAAAGTTAATCTCTCCGTATTTTTTTAACCCCCTGTATAATCACTGCCATTGTTTTTTCTGAATAGTTACTTTAATTTAGAAGTTATTTCCTCTCTTACAAAATTTTAGTTGGGTGAACGGTTTAGTCAAAAAAATATATTTTGTAAATCCCTGCAAGCCTAAAGTAGGGACAAGGAATCAGATGACGTGCGCCACCAAGCAAATTTTAGTTTAGCTTAAATTGTTAATTTTCCATTGATAATTGATTAAGCTTAAAAAGTTTTAAAAAGTTAATCTCTCCGTATTTTTTTAATCCCCTGTATAATCACTGCCATTGTTTTTTCTGAATAGTTACTTTAATTTAGAAGTTATTTCCTCTCTTACAAAATTTTAGTTGGGTGAACGGTTTAGTCAAAAAAATATATTTTGTAAATCCCTGCAAGCCTAAAGTAGGGACAAGGAATCAGATGACGTGCGCCACCAAGCAAATTTTAGTTTAGCTTAAATTGTTAATTTTCCATTGATAATTGATTAAGCTTAAACCAAACGCATGATTTCAAATGAGCTGTAAAGAAGAAAATAAATATCGTTTTTGTAAATCTAATGGTGGTATTTATGACGCCACTAAAATTTGTTTGGTGGCTCACGTCGTCTGATTTCTTGTCCCTACTTTAGTTTTATGTTACAATTACTGATTCAGGCTTGTAGAAATTTATAAAAAAGTTTAAAATACGGTTTTATTTTGGGAGTTACCTTATCTTCACCGTATAGCGAACCCATTGAATAAATTCAGCAAATTTTCTGTAACTCGAAGTCATTCTTTGTTTTTCTTTTGGAAAAATTGCTTTCTTTTTAAACGTAATAGTTATAAACTAGCAACCGAGTGAGACAAATGTCTCATTTAAAAAAACAAAAAAGACCGTTTTGCAAATAGAACGCGTATTCACCACACGTATGTATATGACGTTATTGTTGGTAGCAAACTACCAGTCGCATTCGCCTTGATAAAATTTGCCTAGAATCTAACCTAAAAAGTTAGGATTAGGATAATTAAGATAATAATTAGTGTTAGAGACTGAAATTCGGTTCCTGACCTGACATGACCATTCCAAACATATAACTTTAATAACTTTTTTGTCTATCTCTTACGGTTTGGCTGCTGAAACAGCGTCCCAGACAGACACGTCTATTAGATAAAGGAGACTTTAACCTTATGCACTTTGAGGAGTTCTATGTCTTCAACTCATATATTCTTAAGAAAATTACGCGACAGAAGATCTGTTTCTGTAATGCATTTACATAGTAAATTCAAAACTTTCAACTTTATTCGTTGACGTCTTGGAAGTGAAACTTTTGATAACGTCTCTGATAATCTCTATTCATTCGTAATTTTGTTGCTTGTTTGAGTTTTTTGCCGTACCATACTTTATTCTTAGTTTTTAGTACCTTTGGGCTTGTTATTCTTTTCATTCTTCCCCAGCTTTTGTTTCTTCCTTTTTATTATTTATGACTTTATAGTAGGTAGCCTCTCTACATCGTTTTGCAATTTTCTCATTTTATTATAACTTTTCCAAATCAAATATTTGCTTTTTAGCTCCGCATTCTTTCTGTCTTATTGCAATCCTTTGCCTCAATCTAACACGTACTAAGAAATGATTGGAGTCGCAATTCGCCCAACCTGAACTGCGGACATTTACATAATATATTAGACACGCCTCCTATCAATTTTTGATTGATCTATTTCCACCTGGGGTTGCTCAGGTTGCTTTATGTATATATAATTTTTACCACCATGCTGTTGCTCCATGCTAGGTCAATAATTTTGTTTCCATTATCGTCACCTATTTCAAATTGGAATACTGATTTTATTGCATCCCCCTGATAATATTCGTAGTTGTTGAGTTTTGAGTGTGTTTAAATTGATATTGGTAATCGATTGGGAGCCAACTGGCTACCCCGTAACGATGTCACCTTCATTTGCGTGTTAGTTGTGGTAACACGTATGGTTTTAAACTGATTGATTGTTATTATTCAAGTGGTTTTATCGTTGTTAATACTAGTGTATTATTCAATACCAGAAAGGAAAGCTATTAGTGTCAGTTGGCTCTTTACTTGTTAGTATTTATTTTTTACGAATAATATATGTGTGAAGAGGCGAATGTATTAATTTCAACAAGGGGAATAGCATTAAAATGTAAGTGTAACTGCTTTAGAAATTTCGACAACTTGTAAGCAGCAGTTACTTGGAATTCCTGCTTATCTATTCAAATGCTATATAACTACAGTAATAAAACATTAGAGAATATTGGAATTTTGAAACGTAATCACTCAATACAGGGTGTTATGAAAATGAGTGCAATTATTTTAACCCTTAATAGAACTCGTTAAACTACACAACTTCTCCATTAACCATTTTTCGAAAGCGCCCTCAAAACTGAGTTAAAATTCAAAACAATTTTACTCTAAAAATGCGTACCCGCCTATGAAATAATATTTGAATTTAATGGTACAAAACACAAAACATTTCTTTGATATGTAAACCAACAAAAACTGCATAGGTACCGATAAAACCTTTAGTTCACATCTGGTCACCAACGTACTTTATCAATTGAGGTAGGTAAGTTATTGACCGCACGTTTTTTGTACAAGAAGTCTGCAGTTTTAATATACAGAGTGGCCAAGATAAAGGAGGGCCGTGTGAATACAGAAAGGTAAATTAATATTATATTTTTATTTAAAATCTGCATAACTGTATTCACAACCGTTATTAACAAGTGACAATGCAACACTGAGCAATACACAGTTAACACAAAATGACCGCTGGACATCACGTGACCCCGTACGAGCGCTCAATATCATTTTCAGTATGGTACAGGACACGGGACCTCTTTTATCTTTGCCACCCTGTACTTGTATCGTTCACTTTTAACTTAGATTTGCTTACCAAGCGGCTCGTCAAATTTAGGGGAGATAAATGATAGAGAAGCACTCATTTCAATAACATCCTGTAGGAAAGGTAGCCAATAAAAGTGTACCAACTACAAGGTTATAAGACACCCTAAAAATACAGTTAATATTTTTACTGTTCATTGATATGTTAAACATTGTTTAACATGATCGCGTCCTCGAATGTTAAGATACATTTAACATGCAATCACTATAGCAACATCACACATATTCATGGTAGTCCGATTTCGATTTATCAGTTTTTAGTAATTATTATTGATTCAAAATTATTGCCTCAATGAACAATAAACTAATGAACGCATCGAGGGGTAACCGTCTTAACATTTCTTACATAAATTACCACTCTCGCTTCGCTGCGCTCGATCTAGTGGTAAAAATATGCTCGAATGTTAAGACTGGGTTACTCCTCTTAATACGTTAATTACTAAAGCATTTGCGCTGAAAGTTTTTATTCCTTAATAAATTCACACTGTCGGTTTATAGTCGGATTGTCATCAAGGATATTTTGAATGGTGAATGGTAACTTAGCCCTTTGTCTGTTTTTTTTTTCATATTTTCTGCAGTCTTCTAGTAGATGTTTAACAGGAACAGCTAAAGGCGATTTACATTCTTCACATGCAGGTGGTTGTTCATGTAAAGAAGTATTGATGGGTTATGATGGTGTGACCTATTCTGGTTAGTAAAATTTCTTTCGCACGGCACCTTCTGTATGACACATTCCATGCACCTTCCACTGTTTTAAATTTTTCGAGCTCGTTTCCTGTTGTTTGTTCCCACTCTTGTTGCCATCTTTGTAGTACTTGTTCCTTGTAGTTTTTGAGGTCTTCTGCGGCAACTTTATTTAGTGCTTCAGTTTTTCTAGTTGCTGTCATTTTTGCTCCTTTGTCGACCCTTTCATTGCCTGGAATGCCACAATGGTACAGAATCCAAGTAAAAATAACTTCTATACCAGTCTTATGTAGGTCTTGGAGATGCTGCTGTATTTTTTACGCAGTAGGGTGTAGTGGATACATCTGATTTATACATTGTCGTGCATATTAAAAATGTTGTGCACGTATGGTACTGTATCGTTTGGAGGCACTCTGCTATAGCTATAAGTTCTGCTGTATAGTTGGACACTAAGTTGTATAGTTTAAAAGCAACAACTTTTTTTTTAATTGAAAAGGCACATTCTGCATGGTTTATAGATTTGGAGCTATCTGTGTGGCATATTTCATAATTTGAAAACTGGGCACATGTTTCTGCAAACATACGAGGAGCGTTCAAATCTGAATGATAATTTGAATTGCGCGCCAAGTTTTATACATTAATTAATGCTCTAGAATATGACCTACCTTCATTCAGTCGTCAAGTCATCATAATGCATTTTCGTTCAATTGGCAAGCATAAGTGAGGTGGGAGTGCATTCAAGCGTGGAACAACGCATTAGTAGTAAATTTCTTATCAACGAAGATATCATACAATAAAAAATTTGTGTAAGAGTTAAAAGACAGTTTGATGCCCAACTACTATCAGGCGTAAGCGTTTACAAAAGGAGTAAAGCGCTTAAAGATGGCTGCAAAGGTGCGGAAAATGACCGCAATCTCGCCGTCAAAAAACATTGACAGAAGAGAATGCTGACAGAGTAAAATACACTTATTTGAAACGATTGTCGATTTACAGTGAAGGATATTACTTCTGTATTAAATATCAGTAGGGGTAACTTGAAAAAAAAAACGCGAGTTCTCTGTCTGCGTCTTGCAGGATAATGCTCGACCCCATTTCGCTATTCACAGGCTGACTACGATCCAAAAATTTAATTGGACCATGCAGTCCTATTTACCATACATTTCGGACTTTGTTCTATCAGTTTATTATTTGTTTGGACCCTTAAAAGAGTTTCTAGGAGAAAAATACCGCATTATAATGAAGAAGTCATCGAAATTGTTCCGAAATGGGCGCGATAGCACCCAAAAGAATTTTTTCCTCGTAGAATAAAGAAACTTCCGGAAAGATGGCACCAGTTTATTAAAAGAGAGGAAGGCTGAGTAGAATAATGACATGATATACATTAGACTCCTTGCGTTTGTTTTTGGATAAATATTAAATTATCGTTTAAATTTGAACTCTCCTCATAGTTCGATATTGCTGGTGAGTTGTACATTCCTTTATGTGGTTTGATGGAGATAGGATTTTTTTTTGTAAGGTGTTAATCAAGCGTACAGGAAAAGGGGTGAGCCAAAAAAGTTTAAAGATTTAGTATCTATGTTGTAATTTTGGAATATATGTCTTATTGGTCTGGGTTTTCTTGGACATTTATTAAAGTTACGAAAATTTACATGGTCAAGGATTTTCCTTTTAATAAATTGGTTTTTGTTACTCAACAAAGTTTTGCTATATCTCATCAGTAGTGTATCTCTTCGAATGTGTAGCGGAGGTTCGTCTGCTTCTACACAAAAGCTCGAAACTGGACTTAAACGATAAGCTCCTGTTGCAATTCTGATATCGGTATTGTGTATTGGATCTAGTAATTTTAGATACAAATCTTTCGCAGAGCTATATATAGCTCAGCCGTGGTCTAATTGGGATTTGACTAAAGTTTGGTACATTTTCATTAGTGTTTTCCTGTCTGAAAACCAGAATTTATTGTTCACTGTTTTAACGACCCCTTGCTTTTAGCATCTTTATATAGGTATTGAATTCATGTGAGGTGCTGGTCAAAGGTTAAATCTAAGCATTTAACTGTATTTGCGATTTTTATAGGAATTTCATTTAAGGTTAGTTTCATTGGCTGCTTTCTTCTCAAAATACTGAAATTTACACATGCTGTCTTATTTGTAGAAAATTTAAATCCCGTTTTCTTTGACCATGTTTCTAGGTCATTTATGGTGTCTTGTAGAGATTCTTGCGCTATTTGTTGGTTGTGAGACCGTATGAATATTGTAAAAACATCAACAAATAGACTAGCTTGGATAGGTGCCTTTACAACGTTTGCAATATCTTTTATCCACTTATTAAAAAAAGTATACAGCTTAGTGTAGACCCCTGCGGTATACCATTTTCTTGTTTGTGTTTGTTGGATGTTGTGTAATTCGTGCTTTTATATATCTTTTATCTAGGAATTTTTCAATAAAAGTACCTAACGGACCAGAAACATTCCATTGTTTTAGCGTTTTAAGTATTTTGTTTCGCCATGCAGTGTCGTACGCTTTTTCCAAGTCGAAGAAAACTGTTGTTAGGAATTGTTTTGATCTAAAAGCATTCATTATTTCTGTTTCCAGCAGAACTACGTTATCAATAGTAGAACGTTGTCGTCGAAAATCTGATTGAATGTTGCTTATATGTTTTTTTGTTCTAGTGTCCAGATAAGTCTTTTGGTTACCATTTTGTCTATGATTTTGACGGGCTTCAATATTGGAATAATTGTGGCCAATCTCCATTCTGTGGAGAATGTGCCCTACCATATTCTGTTGTATATTTTCAGAAATTGAATCTTTGCTTGGTTTGGAAGGTTTTTAATAATTTGATCTCGTATGTTCTCAGGTTCTTCTCTACTGTTAACCTCAAATGATATTTTAAATCGGTCTTCTCTTTCCTCAACTTGTTTGAATGCGGGATTGTATTTAGCTGCAAGTGATGACTCAGCATAGTATTTTGTAAATTTTTCTGTAATTTTTGAAGGTTCGGTAATTATTTCGTTGTTTATTTTTATAGCTGCATTAGGTTCGAAAGTATGTTTTCCATTTATTCTACGAATGTTATTCCATACAACTGTAGGACTTGTTAAGGAGTTTATTTGGAAAAAACAAATTTTCACGATTGTATCTTCCCTTGTCTAAGTAGAAGCCTGGCACGTGCTCTGTTTCTTTGAAACGATATTAAATTTTCTAAATTTGGATATTTGCGGTATATTCTTAAAGAGTTCTTCTTTTGTTCTATGGCGTTTTTAATGTGATTGCTCCACCAAGGAACCAATGAACGTATTTGGATTTGTTTTTGATATCGATTGTTCGCATGCATTTTGAATGTTTATGTTTAGGTGTTTAATTGCTTTAATTATGTCGCTATCTGTCATTTCTGTCATTTAAACAGTTTTGGTATAAATTCCAGTTCGTTTTATGGAAATCCCATGTTACTTTTTGGTCTATGTTTATATTGCTATTTACTTCGGTGAAATATATAAATATGTGAAAGTGGTCTGAATTGTAAGTGTCGTTGTGTATTTCCCAATTAACATATGCCTGGATGGATGGACTTGTCAGTGATAGGTCTATAGCCGAGAAAGTTCCATTCGCTAAATTCGTATGAGTACGTTATCCATTGTTTAATAACGATACATTTGGGTTGTGTATTAGTATTTGATCAATCATTTTTCCGATTTTATTTTTATTATTTGATCCCCAACTATGACTATGTGCATTTAAATCTCCTAATAGTAAGTATGGTTTATGGAGTTGGTCTATTTATTACTCTTTCTAGTTCTTGCCTTAGGATGACATTGTCAGGTGGGACGTAACTATTGCCTATTATTAACATCTGACAGCATTCACTTATTTTAATTTTTCACAGCTACTATCTGTAATGTGGGGTTTAACTAGATTTGCTCTGCATACACATTTTTATGTATCAGTGTGGCTCCTCCGCAACATGGTGTTGTACCTTGGGTGTAGTATTTTCTAAAAACCTCATAGTCTGGGTTCTTCAATTTTGGAAAAATAACCGTTGCAGTTCCATTGAATTATTTTTGTTTTTTTGTTAGCCTTTTTTTTAATATGTTTGTGATTGACTTGATAAAATTCTCGGTCTTCTTGTGATTCAGATATATTGTTTGATATGGCTGTTGATTTTCAGCTGCTTGCCGAATCTTCATCATAATATTCTACTATAACGATTTTAATTAATTTTGTAAATCTCGTTTTAATAGTTCTGTGTCTTAGATGCTTATAAATATCTTATAGCAGCGCTATAGCGCCTTTTGTATTTGTCGAGAAACTATTAATAACTGCGAGGGTTGTACTGCTGCCTTTTGTGAGGTCAATCATTTGGACAAATGCTTCATATGAGATAGAGTAGTTGCTTTCGTTTTGCTCAATCAAAGTTTTCACAGGTTCAAGGTAATATTTCGCTGTCATGTGAGATGTTTCTCAGGTCTTTCGATTTTTTTTCTTGCTGGAGTCTTCCATTATGTATGTATCATCTATGAGATTTTTTCTTTTGCGTTTGTCAGTTTGATATTTTGTAAGGTTTGTTTATGATGTATTGTTTGGGGATTTTGCTCTAAGGATGAAGATGCAGGCATTTCATTCGGAGATGGTAGAGCAGATCTTTTTTTTGGTTGCTGGGTTTGATTATCTGTATCGATTGTCATTATTTCTCTATATTTGCACTTCGTTGCTGAGTGGCCGGTTTATTTACATATGAAGCATTTGGTTTCATCTCCTGTTATAAATATTCGGTACTTTTCGTTTTCAAAATTTATAATCACTATATTCATCATCGGTTAGCCCAGCTTTTAGAAAAGTTCGTGTGGTATACATCGTGAAACGTTCGACAAAACTATTTTTTTGTCGGTGTTATAAATCTGCAAGTTGGGATTTCTATTTTTATACTTTTATGGTTTTGTTGTTCGAGATAAATTTCTCAAAGTAAATTACTAGGTATATTTTCATAAAAGTTTTGAATTTCGTAGAATATAGCCTCGTAAAAGCTTTTAATGTAAAATTTGATAGTATTACTTTATAAGATAGCGATATCATTATTATTACTCGCAAAGTAAGCACGCCAAAGAAAATAGGATGTTGTTGAGACTAGAACATCAAAAGTTATAGTATCTCTAGCTGGAACTAGAAACAATGAAATTTCTGAAAAGCAGAAAACTACAATTTCTCTGCAAATATTGCAAAGAAAGTTGTTTACTGCATGCACTTTTTAATATATTGAATACTGGTAACTTCATAAACACTAATTAGAAAACGTGTATGTTAATTTATTTAGAAAGTACTTAGGTTATAGGTTTGCGTTTTTATCTCAAAATAAAGAAAAATTTACTGATGAGTCTCAATTTGACATTTTCTTCCTGTAAGTTGGAAACAATACATCTATTTTAGGGGACCATTGCTTTGTCAGGCCATTTTATGTTTCTTTAATTCCTATAGCTACATAACCATTTGCAGCAGCTTTGGTACAAAGTTGGCGAGTCTGCCTGTATATCGGATCCGTTTCGGTAATGTCTTATCTTATAATACTTCAGCTTCTGGCATCAAACAAAAATTTTAATACGCACGTGGCTCTTGGCTTTATTTAACAGTCTGGCATTCCGCTCGAATCTGTATGCAGTTGCATTTGCAGGTGGATGGCTAAAATCCTGGCTTGTGGTTTTCTTGAGGAGACGGTGCTTGACAAGTAGTGAGAGTGGGTGGTTGTGGTGTCCGCTTTGTTGGCTTAAGCCACTCATTAATTACGGAGGCCCGTTGGTTTGATTAATCCATCTTTGTGGGCGGGATTCTCCCGAGTGAGCTAATTAGCGGCCACGCCGATGTTTGTAATTACCAAGGGGGCAGAGCACATTTCGTCCCGCGAATAATACAGGGAATCTATTGGACGCCGCTGCTTCCACCTACATCACGTCAACAGCAGTAAAAGAGATAACCGTTACTCGCCTACAACAAGCGACGCCACGCTTTGAAGCCAATTTACTAATTAAGGTAGTGTGCGCTTTGTTGTATCTAAATGTAACTAAAACTCACATATTTGCCGTCCGACGCTTCCTTCAGACCTGGTACATTCACGTACAAATTTAACATGTGTGTAATAAACTTGTTTGTCGCAAGCTGGCTTTGCATTGTAATTAAAACTCACATATTTGCCGCCGGCGCTTCATTCAAACCTGGTACATTCACGTACAAATTAAAAAAAATGTGTAATAAACCTGTTTGTCGCAAGCTGGCTTTGCATTGTAATTAAAAACCCACATATTTGCCGTCCGACGCTTCATTCAAGCCTGGTACATTTACGTACAAATTTAGCATTTGCGTAATAAACTTGTGTTGTCGCAAGCTGACATTTAAATATCATTGGATTTAACTTATTGTCCGCCTTAGTTATGCGTAATAGTTATTAGTTAAGGCGTCTCCCAGCTGGGCTTCATTCCTTTTAGCATTTACCACTTATAATTTTCTAGATTGTTGTACATACCGACCACGTCGGCACAGCTGTAGAGCTCCGGCCATGTGATGTGGCCTAATAGATATGTTAACTATAAAACTATAAATGACTTATGATTTTCCCTTGTTCTTGCGCATTTGTGTTTACAGGGTGACTTAGTCACTGTGTCAAGATTTATTTATTTATTTATTTATTTCACACTCATCCAACAACCGTTAGGCCACTTATAGGCGTCGCTGTGCATTTATGGGGACTTCCAACCCTGCTAACGACTGTCATGATTAAAGCTGATAATTATATGCACTCAAATGAACGAAAACATGCGCATATATATGCATACATTTGGTTGAGTATATGCACCCAAAGTTATAATATATGCACATAATATGCTCTAATTTTTTTGAAAATAAGTAGGAGTATTCTAAATAATGTAAAAATTTCAATTATTTTGTATGGATATATTTATCTCTCTAATTTTTATTCAAAGACGTCATTCATTTTAACGTTTGACTATATAAACATGGACTGCCAACACCAACTTTACGTTGTAAGCAACATAAAAATGAGATTTCCTCTAACCCCACCAGACTGTTATGTTATTCACCCAACACTCTTGAAATGGACCAACTCCTTATACACTGCTTGTATGGGAAAAGTGGGGGTTGCTGGCAGTCTATGTTTATATAGTCAAAGATTTTAACAGGAATTTCCTCCTTACTCTGCTCATTTCGATACTCACACTGCACTCCAGAGGCAGAAAATGAAAGTATATATCTCAGTTGTACATAAAAATGTTATTAATATATTTAATAAAATGGTAAATTTTACAAAAAAATCTCAAAAAGTTCTCCATACATTACAAATTATTGCTAAATATAACCAAATCTGCAAAATACATAAAATATGCTCAAAAACGTATTAATATGCAAAATATGCAAAATGAAACTTCGCTTAAACGATTTGTTTTCACATAATTAGTATACATATGCAAAAAGTTTCGCCGGCATATCAATTATACAAAATATGCATTTGCCATATTTCAGCTTTAGTCATGATGTTATTATGACATCCAGGACCAACTATTTCCATGTCAGCCGTACTACGAGGCGCCGACCGACGCAGCCGTGGAACTCTCATCTAGGTTCTGACCAGAAAGAGCGTTGCTTAACTTTACTGATCGAACGTGGACGCTTGTTCAAGCTACACCGCCCGGAACCCGAACGTAGTGAATAAGCCTTGCAGGTACGTTAGCGTGCTTGTCGCTACGCTGCTGTCTCCAGAGTTAGTAATTGAGAATCCTACCCCGTTTGGCTTTTAAGATTCGGTTCCCTATTGGAACTTGTGTTTCCCATTTATTTTGTAACATCCTATACATACCGACCCGCTTGCCCTGTGGCGTCCCGTTTCTAGGACCACGCCTATCTCCCTGAGCGTATTCGAGCCGTGGCCTTTAGCCTGTTTTGTAGCGATTTCCAGGGTAAGTGTGGACGTTTCCCGGACAGAGTTAGTATTCGGCATTCGCTCATCTGTGAGTGTCGTTAAAGCAGTTTGATACCGTAACAGCTTTGCGAGACCATTGATAATTAACATGCTAATGCGTTGGGCTATTGTGGGGTATTTCTTTCTGCGTTTTTAGATATGAAACTAATTCTACAGGTGATATAGCATATTAAACGTAGTTACCCTTTTGGATATATAAATATGGCTTCTGAACAAGATACCCGCTGACAGGATTTTTAAAGCTAAGATATCATGAGGACGAAACTACCGTTCACTGCTTCTACGAGTGCGAGAAACTAGAAACCGTCAGGATTGAAGACTTTGAGGAAGAAGAACTAACGCCCGGAATGATCATGATCCTCCATGTGGAGACAATCTATACCTTATCCGAAGGTGTGGAAATTTCCCTATAAGTCTCATCAACACTTGGGAGCCGAATAAAGCTTCTAGACCTTACCGCATAGAGCACGGCACCAGAAAACGAATAATAATAATAATAATAATGTAAGCGATTTTTTCTAAATATTAAACTTGCCATTTTTCTGAGTGTAAAAGACTAGTCTAGACAAATTAATCGTAGAGGTCGTGTTCGTATTTAAAAAGTCTGATTTTCCTCAAGTAGGTACTTGATGGCGGGATTTAAAATTAGATCTGACCCTTTTCAAATGATTTTCTGTTGTACGGTCAAAATGGTGTGCATCATGGGAAAAGCGATATCTGTATGCGAATCCCTATAGATTGAAACGAGTCGTCGGATTGAAAATCTCATTGAAATTGAATTTAATATAGTAAATAGTGGCAGTGACCAGCAGTGAAACTCGATTAAAACGAAAATTGAATTTTGAGCAATTATCACCAGCACGGCGATTTCAATTGTTTTCCTTGGGAGTCCGATTTTACGTGTTGTGTCGGTAACTTAATTACTTCCTAACGGAACAGAAAGTGACAACGTGAAACTGCATTAAAAACTGGGGAGTAATAGCCAAAAAATTTAATTATCTCGCGCTAGTTGTAAAACCCAGTTAGTGCGCGGATGCAAAATTCATGCTAGCGCGCATTAATGAATTCTGTTTGTTAACACAGAATATGCTCTCTTTGCGCATCGCTGCTGATATTTAAGGATATTGAATTATTCAGAACTGCAACCGTAAAGCTCCATAAATTTCTATCCTAAGCAGCGCGATCAGATTTAAATATGCAAATGCGAAATGGTAGCCCAATTTAAATTTTTATTTCCATTTATAACTACCGGCAAGAAATCTTTCGTGGAATATGAAAAAGCGCCTCCGGAATTCTAAAACACTAGGATTTTATCACTGTCGGATTCAACGCAAACATCTGTGCAGCTTGCGCGAAGTGTAATTAGTTTTTAAATATTTTCGTGACCCGAATTTTTAATGAAAGCCCAATCTCGATTGCAACAAAGTTTTCGTGTAATAGGAGGCTGGGAGACACAATTAATTAAAAAATTTGCTATTACCTTTTACCACAGAAAAAACGAATCGGTAATCACTAAACTCTCTAAGTTATCATATTCTGATTAGTATTTGCTGAAGTTTCCCTGAAATGTAAAATATGGTTTAATTTTGTATGTAAATTGATTGCATTATTTAAAAAATGATTTGCATGTTATATAAAACATTATAGATATTAACGATACAAGTTTGATTATGAGCATCTTAACGAAACTAGTTTTGTTAAGTTCCATAAAGCAAACTTGTATTGTTCAATATTTTATCTTCATCAATAAATTCTGCTTTAATTTATTTTTTGTTTTGTAAAAAAAGAGTGCGGTAACATAATCTGAAACCGCACTGAGTGCGGTAATAAAGCTCTTAACGATATTCAAATTGATTTGGTAAGTAGTCTATAACAACACCGATAAAGATAAATAATTAAAAAAATTTAGTTTTTGCACTTATTGTAGAAACCACACATTACATTGAATTATTCAATTATTAAATTAAGCTAAAGGTGTTTCATATAAGAAATCAAATTAGAATAAAATCTGTAATGGACAGAAGTAAGATATTGTGTTTCGCTTCCTTAGGGAAACTGTCACTATTTTGTGTAACCCGATAGGAATCGGTTTGTTGCAAAATGGCTTTTGTAACGACCCCTACTTTTCACCGTACCCTCGATTTTGATATTTTACAAGGCGTGGCGATAACGGCACATTTATGGAGCCCTATATTACTCGAAGGATCTGTAGATGGAAATGCGGCTATTGTCATTCCGTACAGACCAAATCAACACAATTTCCGATATTGTCACGCCTGGGGCAGTACAAGTGTTACAGGAATGTGTTGACATAATTTAATTTCATATCTATCGATTGTGAAGGGCAACAGGTGGAACAGTTTTGCAAATTAAGGGCAGAAGTTACATGTTAGACAATGGTGTTTATTCTCAGTTTAACCTCATTAATTTTGATTAGTCGTACTTCCACCAGACCGGTATTCAGGAAATACGGAAAATATTAATTACTGTGTAAAGAATTTCAAATATGATTAATAAAAGCTTTCATCGTTGAGATTCGGATTACTTATCGTTGTTCATGAAATCAACAACAGATTATATTCGTAGTATTTAACAAAAAAAAGGTTCATCAAGGGTGTTTTGAAGTCATGTTTATTGTAACATCAGAAAACACCATAAAACAAAGCGAATGCGTTGAATATTTCGAACAGCTCTACGCATATCGCAATATCAAGATCCTGACGAGGAACTTACAGGAGGGGAAATAAGAAACAATACGCCAGAAGAGAAACAAGCAGAAGTACTCACGGAAAAACAAGTGAAAGCAGCCATACGAAGGTTAAAAACCAGAAAAACCTCAGGCCTAGACGATATACCTAACGAATTCACTAAATACTGAAGCAAACCCTTAACAGGAGAGCTAACAAAGTTCGTTAATAACATTTTGAAACAAAACACCATACCGCTGGAATGGAAGAAAAGCATCATCATAACTATATTTAAAAAAGGGAGCAAGCATACAGTCAGACGAAATAAGAAGCCGCCTAACAATGAACGAAGAACAGCAAGGCTTCAGAAATAATAGGTCAACTATCGATGCTATATTGCCCTTCGACAATTAACATAGAAGTCTTTGGAATATAACACACCCGCCTACATATGCTTTATCTACCTCACAAAGGCATTCGACCGAGTACACCTACCCGATATCCTAAAAATTCTCAAAGAAAGATCAGTACCATTTCACTCTATAAAGACCATACAAAATCTAAATTCAGATAATACTATCAAAATAGAAGTCATGAATAAACTCACACTCAGTCTCCTGCGCTTTAACATGTTAATATATAAAATCGTGGATGCAGTCAAAATTAAAGGCAATGAATACAAACTAGAACATCATCATATAAAAATTCGTTGCTACGTCGATAACGCCCCACTCATTGCAGAGTTGGAAGACGATATTCAACAGCTTATATAAGTCGTTGATAACGCAGTAATAGAACACGTCATGTAGTTCAACTATAGTCAAATTTATACCCATTCGGAGTCACGTGATAATCTAGTAATTTTACGTATGTCGATTCTTAAAAATGCAATTTTAGGGAAATAAATGACATTCCGTTTTGTAGGTTATCCTGACATATGCCAATTTCTAAAACAAGGTTGCTACGGGTTTATTCTCTTATATGAAATCAAACTGAATTTACAGGTTAAAGAAAACATAACATGTCGTAAAATGTAAATTTAATAAAGATATGTCAGCTGCTACATTAAAAACCTGCTGCGTATAGCAAATTTTAAGTCAATTTCTGTGCATGCATATTCTGTTATAGAACATTGCCATTTGAAGCCTATTTCCTTGCACAATCTAGTTAGGGAAGAAACTGAATGTGAAAAATCTCCAGATTCTTCAACCAAGCATTTTTTAGATTTTTTATGGTTACAAATTCTTTAGCTACATACATTTTATATACAGTGTCTTGACTGCTTCGTCGACTTCCGTTTTAGCATTCTTCACTTTCTGGCTCATATTTTCGGTAAATTGTGCTCTCCGAGATATTTAACGCAAGAGAAGCACGGCGAACAGCGTTGGAGGGTGAAACTGTTGATTTACTATTATTAATATTGTACTCTTCATAAAAAAAACGCATAATATTCAAATTAATTGTTGTGACTGCTCGTTATACCGCATGTCCGATGGTTTCTTTTAATTTCCAGTTTTCGGCTCAACAATTTTAGGTTTTATTACCCTGATCTCAATAACTTACACGAAAAATATAATCTGACAGATTAGAAACGTCAAATTTTTAAAATTAATTTTATGAATCGACATGCCTTTTTTTCAAATTTCTTCCATTTCATCTATTTTACTAAAGATGAACAGAGACAGACAAAAGTCACGTGACTCCGAATGGGTATAATTTTGACTATACCTGGGAGTACAAATCTCGAACTATGGAAACCTTATATGTGACGTAAAACAACAAGTTACCAAGGCAGCAGCTATATCCGGACACCTGAAACACACCATATGGAAAAACAATAATAACGTATCATTAGCATGTAAGACGAGAATATACAAAGTAGGTATCTCACCCATGATGACATACGCAGGAGTAGTCAGAGCTAACACAGCAGCTACGAAGGGACTCTTGAGAACCAACCAAATGAAAACTTTCAGACCGATAGCAGGCTACACGTTGTTAGACAAAAAAAGAAACACCTACATAGATCTGTGCAAAATGGGTAATATAGTGCGGTAGGTGAGACAGAGGCGAAGACAGTGGAACCAACAAGTTAACAGGATGGCCGACGATAGAATAATCAAGATTGCAAGTAACGAGATATCCGGTGGGAAGAGACCCCTGGAAGACATAGCAAAAGATGGCGTGACAGCTTGCAGCCCACGTCTCAAGAGGTCCAGAGTTAAACAAGCATTATTCGTAGAAGAAGCAGAAGAAGAAAATATGAAGCTGTTGTTTGACATTTGTTACAAAGTGAGGTTATGTATTATTCTTCTTCTGTAGGATTTGGATATATTTCCGTTACGTTTATTAGGAAAAGACTTGATCACGGTTATGAGCACTGTCAGCCATTGTCTATAAAATGCCAGTGACAAGGACTTGGTATAATTTTTTGGTGTCCTCAATATACTTTTTTTGCTTATATGCTATAACTCAACTTAAACAAACACTAGTAGTTACTCACCAATACAAAGAAAGAAATATGCCACTGTGTGTTTTCTTTCAGTTATTTATTGGTATCGGGTCTCCTCTCTGATTTTATTTGCTAAAAATTAAATGTTTTTCCTGCAATTTTTTTTCCATTCCAAACAATTACATTGCAAGTCTACGCATCTTGATAGAATATTGTTTAAGGCTGTTGGGGCGATGATGCTGATGATGTTTCCCATTATTACGCTATGGGACATATGGCAATTACAAAACTTCTTCAGGTCTCTCTGTCTTTTATCAGGTACTCTATCTGCTATGGACATCTTAGTTTTTTCTATCGTCCTCCACTATGTCTCTTCGGCGACCGAGATCTCATCATTTTATGGGGTCCATTTCAGGGCACATTTCATATCGATTTTTTCTCAAGGTCTGTGCCAAACCAATTCTCTTCTCTTTATTTCTGTGTTGATATCTACCTGCCATGTTCTCCTCCACAGCTGTTCATTAGAAATAACTTCTGGCCTCCAGACTCAATATATGTATTAGACACATATTAACAAAAGCTTGCAACTTTTGCTTGTGACATACCAAGTTTTTGAACGGTACAAGAGCATTCATTTTAACAGTGCATTGAAACCATTTATTTTGGTTTTACTTGTAATGCTGTTTGAACTCCAGATGTTATTTAAGCTCATAAAAGCTCGTCTCGCTTTGTTAGTTCTTACTCATATATGCTTTCTTACACCATCTTCTTTCTACACAATACTGTCTAGATATGAAACTCATTTATTGGCTCTATTTTATAATTTTCTACCCATATTTCTCTGGGTTGTTAGACATTGACACATAATAACTTTGATTTTCCCCTATTTATTTTTAGACATGTTTTCCCTGATTACCTCTCTAAATGATTTATTTTTTCTTGCTTTTAATATCCAGTATAGAACAAAGGGAAAATATTATCTGCAAAATCGAGGTCATCGAGCGTTTCTTACATCTTCCAAGCTGTTCTTATTTTATTGTAATCCATTGAATTTGTTAGCACTTCTACGTAGAATCTATTATCAAAAAGAACAGGGCGAAATTATGCATCCTTGCCGAACTCCCGACTTTGTCTCAAATCTGGATGATAATCTATCATCCTGTATGATTCGGCACTTGTAAGAATTGTAACCCTCTTTAATAAGGTTAATTAACGACAGGCTTTAGTTTTTTAGCGAGATCCATATGAACCCTCTATCAAGGAAATCGAACGTTAAATAAAGCGATGTCTTTAATTCCTTGGTCTGTTCTATTGTGGTTCGTAGTGTGCTAATTTGGTTTATACTTCATTATCCCTTTCTGAAACCACTATGTTTCTATTTCTACAATTATATTCTACTTAATATGACTTTATAGAAGATTTTATTTCTTATACTTAGTAAGCTTATGCCCCTCCAATTATCACAGTTCTGTAACTCCCCTCTCTTAAGTATTTTTACTATTAACTCTTTTTTAAAATCCTTTTTCTTCCCATACTTTTCGCATTAAAGCCTCCAGTATTCTCACAGCTGTTGGCTCATCCGCTTTCAACATTTCTGCTGTCAGTTGATTAACTGCAGCTGATTTTCTTGCCTTTGTTAGTATTTGTCTCCCTTGGCCTTTCAAAGCTGAAAGTGATTTTCTTTTTCCACATAAACTCCTTATATTTGCAAAAACCTTCTGGGTATCATCTTTATTTCCAGCTATTTTATCGATATATCTCCGTTTATCACTCTTAACCTCTTTTTTTCTGATATCTTTGCTTAGTTTCTTCTACTCCTTCTGGTTTTCTATTTTCTTCTTCTTTGGTTTTGCTTCTAAAATTCTTCCTTACACATTACTTGTGTCTTCTACCTTTTTACATGTTTCTTTTGTGATTCACTGTCCTTTTGCATTACTTGTATGTCCTAGTGGTTTGTTACTACGTAGTAATGATAAAATTACTTTTACATGCTATAGTCCGGCAGCGGAACCGTGTTATTTCCCTGAAGTGAAAATTTTCGTATTAATTTTTTTTTAACTGATTCTCATATATTTATATGTCTATTTACCATATCCGACAGATGACAAGCTGGGATTTTTGAGCAACTTGAGATACGCAGGGTGTTTCAAAACAATAAGATGATTGTATGTTTTTGGCTTTAAACTTGAATACTTCTTTATTATTCTATGGTTAATTGTGCGTTAACTTATTGAATTTACTGATTATACAAGTTTCAGCTATATATAGGGTGTTCTTAAAAAATCCTTCGTCGCACTAGCTTTGCTTTACTTCGTGAACGCATTCATCAAACGAGGTACGATCTCAATACCATTTCCAAACAATTGTTAGATCTTCATTTAGAATTATCCAATACCCTTAGTTTTCTTGACTGGTCTCTCTTCGATTCAATCACCTACACACAGGCCCAAAAAACATTAGAGATGACGACAGCGACTCATCTTCGTAACTTTTATTCCTTGATGTCATTGGTTAAGGTCTCTACAGATCAAAGTCGTTCTAAGACGGTCATAAATCTTTCTTCTTATGTCCTCTCTTCTAGCGAAAATTCTATACTTTTCAAAGGTTTGAATTTTTTACTAGCTCCCAAAAGTATTCCTACGGAAGAGATTATTAGTTCGATAGAATCTTCTGTGAGAACGCTTCCTCAAGACGTTGCCGTCAGGTGTTTACGATCATCTAAACCACCTAAAAGTAACATTACAAAAGACGAAAGGAATGTTCTCAAAACCTTACGTTCGAATTCCGACATCTCAATTTTGTCCGCTGATGAAGGTAATGCTACGGTAGTTATGGATCGAACAGAGTACACCACTAAGGTTAAGTCTCTACTTCAAGATTCTTCTTATGCCCTACTTTCTCGACACCCAACCTCCAAAATCGAACGGAAAGTCACTTCTCTCATAAAATCTTCAGATCTGTCCACTGATATTCAACGGAGGTTGATTCCGCGCGCTTCAAAGCCTCCTCGGCTCTATGGTCTTCCCAAAACCCATAAACAAGACATTCCCTTCAGGCCCATTGTCAGTACCATAGATTTCCCTACATACTCATTAGCTAAATACCTAACCATTATCCTTAGAAAGTTCACTGGTAAGTCTCCCTCGTATGTTCGCAATTCAGCCCATTTCGTTGAACTTATATCCAATATAAGCGTTGAACCTGAGGATTTACTTGTGAGTTTCGATGTCACTTCCCTTTTTACCAAAGTTCCTATTCCCGATTCCATAGTCATAATCCAACGGTTGTTATCAGAGCATGGGGAGACATCTTCAAGTCTACCTGCCCTGATAGAAAAATGCCTCTCGTCCACTTATTTCCTATTTCAAAGCCAGTTCTTTAAACAAATCTCTGGTGCGGCCATGGGTTCTCCTCTTTCACCTGTCGTTGCCAATATCTTCATGGAAGCTTTCGAAACCGTAGCTCTGGAATCTTCAGAATTGGAACCTAGGGTTTGGTTCCGATACGTTGACGATACCTTTATTATTTGGCCACATGGTAAGGACACGTTACCCGTTTTCTTAAATCATCTCAATAGTCAACATCCAGACATTAACTTTACCATGGAGATAGAAAGTAACGGTTCCCTTCCTTTCTTAGATGTACAGGTCTCTCGCCAACCCAGTGGCAAACTTGGTCATTCTGTATATCGCAAACCCACTCACACTGATCGCTATCTACATGCCGATTCCCACCATCATCCTACACAAAAACTTTCCGTTATCAATTCGCTTGCACCCCGCGCTGTTTCCATATCCCAACCCGATAATATCCACGCTGAATTAAAAGCAAAGCTCTTAGGAATAACGGTTACCGTGCTAGGGATATACAGTATCCCATCAATCGCCATCTTCATCCACGGCCACCCAAAACCCGATCCTTCGGCAGCAATAGTCTTTCTTCCCTCTATCCATCAAGTCGCCGACCGCATAGGAAAGTTTCTTCGAAAACAAAACATCAAAACCGTATTCAAACCCCCGAGCAAAATATTACAGGTTCTTCCTTCATCTAAAGATAAATTAAACACTATGTCATCTAAAGGTGTTTATAGAATGTCTTGCTCTTGTAATGCTGTATACATTGGTGAAACAGGTCGTTCAGTAAAAACTCGCATCTCTGAGCACCAGCGCTGTCTCAAGTCAGGTCTCGTTTCATCATCAGCCATCGCCGAACACCAACGCGATACTGGTCATAAGATCCTTTTTGAAGAAACTTCCATCATCTTCAAATCCCCATTCTTCTTTAGCAAATGAAAACACTTTCAAATTAAAAACTAAACTTTGGCTCAAAGGCGCATGAACAATTTTATTTTTGTTTATCTCTGTTGTCAAGCAATGACCTGTCAACTAGTTTTCCATTGTAATGTTATTAATGTTATTGCTACAATAATAGCTAATGTTTATGAAAATAATGAATTAGTGAATATGCTTATTATTTACTGGGAGTGGCGTCAAAATGCCGCTGCCGCATCGCTCTTATACGCGGAATGTATGTGTAGAAGTGAATGGTGATAATTTTGAACATATCATTTAAGCTAGATTAAGTTTACTTTAATTTTGGTTAAGTAATTTTAGTTCTTAATTTAAAACTTTAACGCCCTGTAGCTGCTTTAGTTTTGATATTTCGCTAAAGTGGTAAATGAAAAAAAATCCTATCTTTTTGAGTCTTATATCCGTGTAAACTTATCATCGGTGAGAGGCAGCTGCGTTAAATACAACGCATTTACTATTGACCTTTTTTAAAACCATTCTCCCAGCATCTGTTGGGTCTCATCTTCGTCAAGGTAATGCCTGAGCTATGTGAAAATTATCACTTCTATCTATTTCAGTTAAAGCAAGAATAAGCAACATTTTACAATTGTTTATTGTGCTCACCCTGTACATGTGGGTCCAAAATATGTACTTTTTCGTCAAGGGTAAAAACCTGAACAAAATATTACGTTCATTTAAGTAATTGTATTCTAGGTTCAATAAAAATAGGCAACATTTTATTTTTTAAGGTGCTCACCCAGTATATGTTTTACCAAAATTTTTTCGGTTTCATGCCAGGTACGCATATAATTCGCATGCAAAATATCGTGTTCCTCCAACAAACAGAGATATTTTAATCTATCGTTAAAGTTGAAACACGAAGAAAAACAACAGATTTACCTCAGTGCCATAGGTGTCAGCGTTTTGGCCACACAAAAAATTACTGTCACCTGAATCCAAGATGCGTGAAATGTCCTGGTAACCACCTCACTAGTGATTGTCCAAAGCGCTTTAATGACCCACCAGTCTGCGTTAACTGCAACGAAAACCATCCAGCGAGCTACAGGGGGTGCAGCAGCTACATGCAGCAAAAAGATGTCCTTACACGCAGTCAAATCCCTACCAACAGGTATGTGATCAGAAATGCATTTGTCAACCCTTCCCAAACCTACTCTCAGAAATTACGAAGTAATTCCAGTACGCCATTAGAAAACAAATTTAATCCATTCTCAAACGCAACTGACTCCCCTATAGTTAATAACCTAATAAAAATTATCATTGACTTCATAACCCCTCTCCTTCCTCAAATAAAAACCTACCTAACACACGTTCTCCCTAATATTCTTAATGGCCCATAAAACAATTCAAAACTTAACAATCCTAAACTGGAATGCAAACGGAATACTAAACCAACGTTCGATCTTCATAGCATTTCTAGCTAGACATTGTGTTGACATTGCATGCATCTCAGAAACTCATTTAACAGCAGATGATACTTTGAAAATACCAGGTTTACATATTTATAGAAGTGACCGCAATGCCAGAATTGCCTCAGGAGGCGTGGCTATATTAGCTAAACGAAGTATTATTCATCATCCTGTTGGTATAACAGAAACTACAATAGAAGCAACTGCAATAAAAGTTTCATTAAGTGATAACAGCAACGTAACTATAATTAGCGCCTATAAGCAACCAAATAGAAAACTTACCAATTAAGACATGCAAGCACTTTTTAATACTGATGAACCTACTTTGGTACTAGGAGACTTAAATAGTAAAAACACGCTCTGGGGGTGCCGTGTCAACAATCCTGCTGGAGTTGATCTGCACAACTATTCAATATTATATAACTTTCAAATAATGGCACCTACAGAATACACATACTATCCGTACCGAGCAGATCACCGGCCGGATATTTTGGATATTGTGTTACAAAAATATATCAGGAAGCAGATCTACCAAACGCCTATTGAAGAACTGGACTCCGATCATCTACCAGTGCTTGTTACATTTTTAAGCACAATTAATTTGAAACCTGCTATTCCTAAACTTATTAACGGCAAAGTTGACTGGAAAAGTTTCAAAGAAATTCTTGACAGAGAGATTACACACCCACTTCATCTTGAAACCTCAAATGATATAGATCAGGCGGTTGATCATTATACATCCTGTATACAAGCAAGTATCCAAGAAGCAACTTACGTTATCAAAATGAGGAAGCCAGCAAATCTCTACATACCACCAAAGTATATAATAGAATTGATAAAACAGAAAAGCAAATTACGACGTGAGTGGCATCGAACCCGAAATCCAACTGTGAAAAACCACCTAAACAATTTGACTCACCGAATTACCAGAGAGCTTGATACTCACAGATTTATAACTTATCAAAAGTATATAGAAACATTAGAACCCGGCGATCCAGGCATGTGGAAGGCTACTAGAAGAATCACTCGCTAACATCAGCATATCCCACCAATATCAACAAACAACTCAACACATTATACCGACGAAGAAAAATCCAACATTTTTGCTGATTATTTAGAGCGGTCATTTACACCATCAGTAAAAGGAAATCATATCTTCACTTGCTCAGTAGTTAATCACAGTGAGACACATTTGCCAATTCCAAATCAAATACAACCAACATTTCCTACTGAAATAAAGGAAATTATAGATGCTTTACCAAAACATAAATCACCTGGATGTGATCTTATCACAAATGTAATCTTGAAGCAACTTACCAAAAAAGTACTAACTTTCTTGGCCACATTATACAACGCTTCTTTGCGAGTTGGATATTTTCCAAAATCATGGAAACATGCAATAGTGGTTGTCTTCCTCAAACCTGGCAAAGATAAGAAGAAAGTTGATAGCTATCAACCTATTAGCCTCTTAAACACCTTGGCAAAAATCTTTGAGAGAATAATCTACAGTCGGTTAAACGAGCACATAGAAGCAGCAAACGTTCTTCCACCTTTTCAGTTTGGATTCAAAACTAACCATTCCACTTGTCATCAGTTGCAGGGAATTGTGGAAATCATAGAGGCTGGGTATGAAGATAAGAAATATACTACTGCAGTATTTCTAGATATAGCCAAAGCCTTTGATAAGGTTTGGCTGGAAGGTCTCAAATACAAAATTCTCCAACTGCCTATTCCAAGCTATCTAAAAGCGACTATATACTCATTCCTAGATGAGAGAAGCTTTGCGGTCCGAGTCAATGCAACAATATCGGATAGAAAACCTATCAGGGCTGGCGTACCGCAAGGTAGCGTACTAGATCCAATACTCTTTAACATCTTTGTGAGTGATATTCCGTTAACCCGTGAAAACTTGGCCATGTACGCTGATGACACTGTGATAATCGCTCAGAATTACAATCTTGACAGCTTAATAAAACAGCTACAGTTAGCAATCGACGAAGTTAGCACGTGGCTTAACAAGTGGAACATATCACTTAATCCCACCAAATGCGAAGCGAAAATCTTTACTCTGAGAAAAATCGAAAACCCTGCAAATATCACTGTAAACGGGGTACGTGTTGCGTGGAACCCTACCAGCGAAGGTGTAAAATATCTAGGAGTCCATCTAGATACACGACTGACATGGAGACTCCATATTAATAAAAAACTCAATCTATCCTACGCAAGACTATCAAAACTGTACCCATTAATGAATCGAAAATCTCATCTGAAGACTGAATGCTGCTTGCTTATGTACAAGTCACTAATACGTCCTCTGATTATGTACGCTAGTGTCATCTGGAGCAACACCTCAAAAACGAACATAAATAAAATACAATCGCTTCAAAATAAAGTACTCAGAATTGCAGTAAATGCTCCTTGGTACGTACGTAATACACAACTTCACTATGAGCTGCAAATGGTAACAATTCAAGAATACCTGAAGAAAACAACCAAACGATTTCTTCAAAACTTATATACATGCGAAGGCTCTCGTCACTATAGTTTAGAGCAAAAGAATATACATCATCGGCTTAAACGTAAACTTCCGCAGGACCTATATTTTGCAACACATGATGAAGATTAACTAGGCAAAAGCCAAATAAAGCCCTTTCCCACTGTTGGACCAGCTGGTACGTTAGTTTGTATCATGTAAATATTGTAAATACTATGTATATATAATTCACATCAATGCTATGTATAACAAATAATTTTGTTGAACTGGCAAATAAACTAAAAAAAAAACATTCTGACACACGTGCCGCTTTGTTAGCATGTTTGCGTACTCCTTCCGTGAGGTTACCATAGCTGAGTATTTTTACGCCAAGGCCTTCAAATGTCGTTATTTGTTCTATGTATTTTTCGTTAATTACTACTTCTTTTTGGCTTCCTTGCTACTATCAAGCTGTTAGATTTTGCTATCAATACTTGCATATTGTAAGCTTTCGCATCTTCGGTCTCACCAACGCTTATTACATCATCTGCATAGCATTATATCTATGTCCTCTTGTTTCCTACCAGGTACCCACCTCCCTTTGCTTTAGTTCTTATTATCATGAAGGTAACTTTTTCGAATAATTTGTTATCAACTTTTATTATTGTTTTGTTAGCACTGCTTATATTTGTTATGATGTGTACTATTTTTTTTGGGTATTTTGTTTCTTTAATATAGCTATAACATCCGTTAATCAAACTCCATCGAATTCCTTGTTAATGCCTATGAAGGTATTATGGTTATACACCTAAATTATTAGAAATGATTAAAATATACGAGGAGTTTGCAAACACAGAAGAATTTGAATGAGTTATAGAGCTCGGAATCGATCACCTAGTATTAAAAAAACTATTGACTAATTTAATAGCAGCTTTTGTCGTACAGCGACACTTCACCGAATGAACGTAACTATAAACTGTTTATCGGGTTCTACATGAAGCTTTTTACACAATTGCCGGATAGGGAGCCAAAACCAGTATTCCTGACAAAGAAGAAGTACATCATATATTCAGAAAGTGCACAAAGTAAACGAAATTGCTAGATAACTGATTGTACTAGTGAGAAAATGATCATGGATGTAAAGCAGCCTCCACAACAAATGTAGTTGTGTTTCACTCGCAGAGGAAAAGACGAGGATGATGCTACACCGCCAGGTATACGGAATATTAGAAAAAAGACCCTTGACCAGCACTGCTAACCACTTCGAAAGACAGGATGGGTTGACCAGAGCAGATCTGTGCTACCAGGTCGTAGAATTTTTCTGTCTGTGATTTGTAGTAGGACAGATGGAGGACGCTAACTGACGGCTCCTTCAACATTCCAAGAGTTTCAGTAAAAGACGTTGCGAATAATTTCTGAGGTTACTCGGAAAAGGGGGCATGTAAATTCCCAAAACGTCAGACCACGTGAAGCTGAAGAGTTAACACCCTCGTATCTGAGATTTTTGGCGGTCGTTTTAAATCTGATACTGTAAATTTCTAATTCAATGGGCTGGGTGCATCAATTCACGCGTCTTACATCAGAAGTAAAGTGAACAGTCTAAAAATTTCCAAAAATGTGAATCAAGAATATCTCTACACCGAAGTTGCATAGTAGAAATTTTCAAAAAGGAATAGAAATTTCGAATCTAATAAATACCATACTATATAGGCAAGCTGATATACACAACGACATTTAAAGTCGTCGAATGATTGTTTGCAGTAGCATACTTTATGTATTCTACTTTATTATAAAATAAATATTTTCTAAGAAAATTTTCGATTTGCTGTAGTGACATATATCATGTATTTTAACAGTTACATGCTTACTACATAAATTCTATGTGTTTACCACCAGTTATTAAGCGACATTAATATCTATAATAGAAGAAACCTTAATGGGATATTTGTGGTATATTTACATTTACGGTTGTCTTTTTTCTAATTTATAGGCAAGTTTTAGGATAATTTCTTACTAAACTTTATATTTACATTTTTCGCTGTCATCGCACGCCGAAATTAGTTATTTTAAAACGTGCCCTTTGATTTAAATGATTTTTAAAAAGCATTATCGATAAGCTAATGCGAGGAGTGCCAATAAAGAGCGATTGCAACTCACTTAAATATCAGTAAGTGACCTTACTGAGAAGTTTCCTCGTAAATAGACTTTGTGACTCTAATAAAAAAAGGAAATAGGGGTAAAATATCTTAATGTTCCCTATAATACTGAAACAATAGAAATAAACACTTGGTAATGCGAAGTACATCACTTTTCAAATAAATAACATTATCGACAGTATTCAAACCTGCGAATGCGATTCAACGCTCGACCCACGCTGCCACGCAACGCACTTATTTGTTGCCCTTCTTTGTCTCTTACAACATTTTTCCTGTATTTGTTGGGTCCCATTTTGGTCAACGATAAATCCTAAGCTGTGTGCAGATTATTACTTTTTTCTATTTCTTAGTGAAAGCAAAAGTTAACAAAATCTTATTTTTTAGGTATGTTTGGCCCAAAATATGCTTTTTTCCGTCAAGAGTAAAAACCTGAGCTCTGTGCAAAATATTACTTATTTAAGTAATGGTCCCTGAGTTGAAGCAAAAACAAGCTGAATTTTATTTTTTAAAGGTGCACACCCTGTGCATATTTTACCAAAATGTTTTCGGTTTCTTGTCAGGAAGGCATTGCATGCGGATTATATGTCTTCCACCAATGAACAGTTTTTGAGTTATATCGGCAACAGACAGAGACAGACAGAATTGAGAAAACCTGTTTTTCGTTATCTAGAAACTTTAAAACGTGAAGATCTGAATAAATCTCGGAAGGTGATTTTTTCGCGATTACAATACTTTCTTCGTGTTTTAGACAAGGGAAGTAAAAATACAACTTACCTCCTGAATATATGAAATTTACCAATGTGAGACTGCTTGTTGTCTTGAAAATGAAGCAGTTAAAAGCTAAATTCTGCAAGCAACTTGCACTACCGTATAGAAGAGTTTGCGACGTTGTATCGGCATTTCACTTCATTCGCAGTCGCTTGAGCGTTTACTATGGTTGCCGTGACAATTTAAAACAATAAAGAAGCCGACCTGCGATTAATTAATAAAATTGATCGATGGTAGTAAAAATCGCAGATCAACCCCCCTACAGTTTATACACCACGGCAGCTCTGAAAACTCTTTACTCACCGCGATGGCCCTAGCTAACTCAAATTTCGGCGGCCTTGGATCGTAGGTTCAAATCATCAACTGTGTACCCTGGAATGTCTTTAAAAAAGGAAAAGGAAATGGGCCCCAGAAATCAAAAGATTTCAAATAATAAGAGAAAATAAACTGCAAAAGGCAGAAAATACGCCGAACCCAGCAGGTGTCGAAAATGCGATAAGGCTAGCGCCTTGGCCTCCGAAATAAACTCGTGATTGAAACTGGCAATTAAGAGCTAAGAAAAAATGTAATTACTATGCGAATAACAAAACAAAAAAGCGCCATCGTACCTGATCATAATCAGCCCTAGGAAACACACACTGCTCATTAGATTAATTGAGCGCACGTAATTTGACTTGAACAAACATTATTTAACCACGCCGGTCACGGCTGGCCAAAAATAGCAAGTGCGAGGTACGGACAATTCGAGCCCAAAAGAAGGTTCGCACTCTGATAAGAGATAGCGCGGGTCGAGAGGGCATCGCGCAAACGAAAGGAACTCGACACAGGTACAAAAGAAGCTGCTTTGGAAAATTTACGAATTTGAAATGCAAAGGATTTATAATTCAAATAGAAATATAAAGGTTAGCCTGAAATAATTGGATAACTGGCGAAACAATTAAGCGGAGCCAAAAAAATTGTTTCAAATTCCGTATCTGTATAGGTACGATGAAAATAGATATTTTTTAATTTACGCTTTTGTTTTAGGTATTTACTCGTACGAAGAATGAAGCAATAAGCTGTGCATGTATTCTACTTACAGGGAGTTTACATAAAAGTTCAGTTCAGCTATCGAGATAAATTCGATACAGCCACTGCTTTCTCTGCCTGAATGAAACCAAATATGTTGAACGTACTATTTGCCCAAGTAGGAACACTCTTCGAGGCATTGATGCATATATTACACATTTTGATAACCGGTGAGTAATACGAATTTATTTTTACAAATAAAAACGTTTCGGGTACATTTGCGTAGACAATCAGAAGTTACAGCAATTTCAGTGCTATTTTAGTTATCTCAAAATCCACAAATTGTATGAAAAAACATCTAAAGGAAAATATAAGGTTTTCAATTATGGCCAGAAGAATTGATTTGTTAATTTGATTGTCATTGATGTAGTAACTCATAGGCTTGCTAAACATGTTTACTGCTATTAATAAATCATTACGATGGACAATTCATGTAGCTGTTTTATATTATATTGAATTATGGAGTGCAACTAAAACTCACTCGGCAAACATTGTATTGCAATTAGTCAAAGGTATGTACATCCCTAAAATTTTAATATTTAAAAGAAATTTTATGAGTTGAAAGGGATTTAACCGTCAATTTTTACCGGACTCTTATAGCTTCAGTGGCAGAAGCATTTTCTAAGCTGTCACGTATAACAAATGAGTCTACGACTTCATTTACGTCAGCCATTGCTTTTAGAGATATTGCAAATGTCGTATAACACATGGTGCCTTCCAGTTGATTAAGTGCTAGCCATTTCACCGATATTTTTCTAGCTTTTTGTAGTTTTTTCAATTTATTGCTCGGTATGGATATCAGAATCAATATTATTAAAACCCAGTGGACTTTGAATTTTAAGTAGCCGCAAAAACGCTAAACCTTTGAAATTGCACTGAAAACGTATTTAGGAACTAGCGTATAAAACCCTTTAAAATTAACTCAATCTAAAATATTTAATACCCCCAGGAGCAATGCTCGAACATAGATATAAGCGCATGGGAGTGATTGTATCTGATAATCTCCATAATAACAAAATGTAATCTGCTAAAACCTGTAGAGCAGAGCATGACATAGAAATACGACCGGTTATCGTTATCAGGAAAGTTACTTGATCCATGTAGGCAAGCTATTTCATTTTTCTGATGGAAGTTGTAATAAGAAATTTCTTTCGGTTAGAAATACATAATAATCCTAACGTTCTATGCTAAGATAATTCTTCTGCCGCTTTGAAACCATATCAGAGCACTTGAGAAAATGTAACAATTAATTCTCATTCAGCCATTTAATCGTGAAATGCGCAGGGGCAAATCTTGAACTCTGAATTTGAAGCTCCAGCAGCATCAATATTTAAAAGCTGCTTATCTGCAACAAGTGTTACATTCAGGTATTTGAAGTTATTTACATCAAGCCACAGAGAAAATCAACTGAATTCTCTGGGGTATGCAGAAGTTTCCATTTCTGAGATCTTGCCAAGTAGGTGACGGTTTTCGGGTCGCTGATTGCTGCTTCACAGTTGCAAGTTTCGGGGTTAGCAAACGCTCAACAAAACGCTCACTTGGCATTACCTGGTGTTATAACTTTTGATTCCTTATTGTATATGCTTTAAATGCTGCAGACGATTGACGTTACTGGCATTATTGATATTTAACAGTTTACTTTATATCTCAATTTTCGAATAAGTTACCGATGTAGTAAAACTCCTGGAAAGATGGGGTATATTTAAACCGGAACCTTAAATGAAAATTTTTTTTTGTTAATAAATACATTTGTGCATTAATTAATGCTTTTTACCTGAGTTTAAATTTGTCAAACTGGTTGTACTATAGTAGCAATCCCATTATTCCCGCTTGGGACATAGGGTGGTAGTGAATTGTTTCCATTTGTTTCTATCCCTAGCCAGCCAGCCCATTTCTGCGAATGACATCTTAACCTCGTACTGAGTTTTCTTCGAGCACGTTTCTTTAGGGCGTTCTTGTCTCATTTTTCCCTCTAGGTATAGTATTCCAACCAAAAATTGGAAAGCTATTTAAAATCAGGTACATCATGGAAAGTGTAAGTCATGTCTAAGTTCGTTTCATACAATCAATAAATAATTTTCTAATGTCAAGCAGCTTTCAAGTAATGGCAGTTCATCTGTAAATTGCACATGTGGCTGTGTTGTTAAGGCACTGTAACATCTTGCGTGATTTACGTAGGTACTAGTTATTTCACCTTAGTTTTTAAAACCGCATACTAGCATAGAAAATGTTGAAAAATGTATACATATATGTCTTCCAAAATTCCTAATGCATATGTCAAATTTGAAGGTTATTATCGAAGTGTCACTGAATGACAATCAAACAGTTATATTATGAATTAAATTACGAAGTGACTTACTGTTCTCAATGCTGGCCTGATTTTAAACAGCTTTCCAATTTTTGGTTGGAATACTATACCACTGCAGGAATTTTGTGCCTCTTCTTCCTCAGTGTGTGTCCTAACCATCTAAATCTAAACTTCTTTCTCTTTCTCTACGTGCCTATTTTCTCATCTCCAGTGCTTTTCCACAGGTCTTCATTGCTTATCCTATTGGGGCACCAGATTTGTCGTATGTTCCTTAAGCATAGTTTTATAAAGACTTGCAGTGTTTGCTCTATTTTTGTGGTCAGTGTCCAGGCTTCTGAGCTACAGAGTAAAACAGGCTTTACCATCGGGTTAAATACTCAAATTTTCGTTTGTACGGTTGGGTTATTTGAGCGCCATGTCCTACTCAGTCCCACAGATACACTCGATCCTAAGTAGCTTTATTTATCCTTTGGTTGACATCTTTTGGAACTCCACCATTCTCTGCTATTACACTTCCTAAGTAGTGAAATTCTTTCACATCTTCTATTACTTTATTTTCTAAGATTATTTATTTAATTCTTTTTGCATTTAAGTACATTGCTTTGGTTTTACTTGTGTTTATTTTCAGTTCCACTTTTTTGTCGTCTATATTTAAGCTATTCAAATTTTATTCCAAATGTTGTATCTTGTTGGATAATAAACAAATGTCTCTTTTTGTTGTCTATTGCCAATCTCATGACTTCATCTAAGACTACTATGGATAACAGTTGCGAAAGTACACATCCCTGTTTCGCACCCACTTCTGTTTCGAATTCTTGAGATAGTGCCTTTTCATGTTTGGCACCACTTGTGTTTTGGTTGTAACCTTCTTTGATTAAGTTAATTAATTTCTGTGGTACTCCTCTATTTTTGAGTATATCCATATTTTATCTCTCGTTATAGAATCGAAGACTTTTTCGAAATCTATGAATGCGAGGTGTAGTGAGTGATTGAGTTTCTGCTGAGCGTTCTGTAGGTATCCTTATTGTGTTTATTAAATTAAGACAAGGTTTTCCCCCTCTAAAACAATGTTGTTCTTTCCTTAGTTCTTTATCTAACTCGTCTTTCATTATGTTTACTAATGTTGGGATAGAAGCCGAGTAGCGCAGATGGGTAAGCGCTTGAATTGCATTAAGCAAGTCCTCGGTTCGAATCCCGCGAGGGCTGGAATTTTCCGCAGCCTCAGCCTTGCGATTTGAACCGGGCTCGGTGAGACCATTCACAGTTGGGCACCAAATTAACTGTGCTGTTCTCAGAACCACACACCTAAAAGATAGAGTAACAAGGTCAACATAGCACACTCACACGCACCGCACACAATTATTGCTGTGCAAGCACAAAAGGCGCACTCCAACTTTGTATCTTCAATCCGGGGCAAGTTGAGCATTGTACCGCCTGATACCAGCACATAAAGCAACAGCCTGTACACCGCAAGGTAAAAGGAGGTTATCGGTTATACATACATACATACTAATATTCGACAGAGTATTTTATTTACTACGATGGGTAGGGCAATTCCCCTCCAGTTACTGCATGTTTTCAGGTTTTCAGGTCATCTTTTTTTTTACAAATAGTGGGTAGAGTAATTCCGCCGTGTTCGATACATCTATCTTCAACAAGTCTTCCGTGATTTTTCTTTCTTGAGTTTGTTAATGGCTTCTATTATCTCTTCCTTTATTGGTGGTTCTGCTTTAATGTCTAATTTCGGTATTTGCTCCTCTTCGTAAACTTTTACTATTCCCTTTTTTTAATGTTTAGTATTTCTTTGAAGTGTTCTTCCCATATTTAAATTTGTTTACTTTGTGCGGTTACTATTTGTCTATCTTTATCTTTAATAATGTTGTTCTACAGTTTTCTACCTCTAATTTCTGTTCTTCCTATCGACTGTTCTCGTATGCCCCATTGAAGCTGCATTCTGCTCTTCTTCCGCTGCTTTTGCTATAATTTGTATTTTATCTTTGCTGATGTTTTTCTTTATTTTAGCTCAAATTTGTTGTATTTCTTTTGATTTATGTTTTTCTGTCTTCGTTACGTTCTTGTAACTTTCGTAGCTTTACTCTTCTTCTTTTTTGAATCATACTCCATGTTTGATCGCTAATCCACAATTTTCTGTGGTGGGTTTTGAAGCCCAACGCTTTTTTACCAGTTTTTACGAGTGCATTGTTGCATCTCTTCCATATATTTTTTATAGGTTTGCTATAATCTATGGTTAGGCACTTCTTTCTCAATGTTTCGGTATATTTTTGCCTAATTTGTTAATTATTAGCTTTCCTGGTATTGTATTTTTGTTGCTTTTGTTTTTTCCATGTTTAGATTTAATTTGGCTATACGTAGATGGTGGTCTGATCTTATGTCTGCTCTTTTTTGATTGCGAGTATCCCACAACATTTTAGTATCTTTTTCTCCGATGCATATGTGGTTAATCTGACTTTCGGTCTTACCATATGGGGATATCCATGTGACCTTCTGGTAGATTTTGAGTGTAATCATTGTAAACTGTATTCACTATACTTCCAGATTGTCAAAAATGACGTTTTATGGTAGCACTGTCGAATTTCTATTGATTTTTTTGTTACTACTAGGTTGGACAACGCAAAAGAGTAATTTTTAAATTTTACGTTTTTGTTACCTGGCAACTTTATTTTTGCTTGAGTTAGTTCGAAATAAAAAATATTTTGATTTAACCATAACCTATAGTTTCTAATTTTAACATTAGTAATTTAATTAATTGTTTATAATTACCCATAGCTTGACTTAAAAGTATTAACCATGATATAAAGGATTGTTTTTAATTGGATTTTGACATTGACAATCCGGGACTATAGTGAATAGAATTTACCTCCTATTTTAAGGTTGTACATTTCTCATAAGTCGAGTGGCGCAGTTGGGTAAGCGCCAGGCTTGCATTAAGCAAGTCCTCGGTTCGAATCCCGCGGGGGCCGGAATTTTTTCGCAGCCTTGACGGATGGAATCGGGCTCGGCGAGGCCATTCACAGTTGGGCACCAAATTAACTGTGCTCTACTCAGAACCACAGACCTAAGAGATAGAGTAACAAGGTCAACACATCACCAAGACACACACCTCACACGATGGTTGCTGCGCAAGCACCAAAGGCGCGCTCCAACTATGTATCCCAAATCCGGGGCAAGTTGAGCATTGTACCGCCAGATGCCAGCGCATAAAGCACCAGCCTCTACACCGCAAGGTAAATGAGGTTACAGATAATACATACATACATACATTTCTCATAACCTTATCAGCAGTTTACCGTTCTCATTGCTGTTGCCAATCCCTTCTCTTCCCATTTCACCTTCATATACCTTGTTTTCTACTCCTTCTCTGGCATTGAGATCTCCCATCGAAATTGTTATGTCGTCTTTAGTGTACATTTCCTTGCCTTCATATTCGGATACTCTCGTGGGTGCATAACATTGTATAATTGTAATTTTCCTGCTTTTTGTTTTTATCTTTATTCTAGTTAGTTTTTCTTCCATTGGATCCCATTCAATAAGAGACTGATTTGATCGTTGATTTAATACAAAGCCTACTCCGCACCCGTGTTCACCTACATTTGTATCGGTATTTTTACCTTTCCTGGGCCAATCCATCTTATTTTGCGTATTCCTAAAATTTCGCACGTCTTGTCAAAATGAATTGCCACACTGCCGGCTTGTACCGTTGAGCTTAAAAAGAAAGGAAAGTAAGAGCAAGTTTACCAACGGTTGAAATGATCGAGGTGTTGACGCTATCCGCAAGAAACGCCGACATAACAGAGAGTGAAAAACACTGGTCAGGAGATCGCAAAAGAAAAGAGAAGGAATACGACGAAACAGATCAAGAAGATGAAGATGTAAAACCCTACTAAAAGCAGTCATCAAGGAGCCACGTGAAATTAGAGTAGCAAACGAAGAAGGGAATGAGGGAGGAAAATGCCCAACTAAGAAAGGAATTAGAGGAAACCAAATTGAGAATAACTAATATGGAAGCAAGGCTTGAAAGGTACGGGAAAGAAAGTAAAAAATCTGGTGTGATACACCCACACAACTTTCTTTTACAGTGATCTTATAATTAACCAAAAATCTTATTTTTAATTTTGAAGCTTTTGTCAAAAAATTTCATAAATTAGAAATTTGACCGTACAAAATAGGCAGTTATTTGAAAAGACAAATTTACTCTAAAATTTTAAGCGGAATTAAAAAATGAAATAATATACTGGGGATTCTATTTAAAATAGGAGTTAATCAAAAATAGGTAAAAAAACAAAAGAATCCCATTTTAAAGTATTCAACTGGAAAATCACCTATCTCATTTCAATACACATTAAACATGTAAAGTTTTAATAAAATTGTTAGAGCCGATTTTGAAAAAGTCTAAAATAGAAAAAGAATTACAGGAGTAAACACCTTACTTCCGGTTATGCGATTTTCTTCAAAAGGATGCTGTCGCATCTAGATAGTGTACAAAACTTATATATGAAGTTTAAATGTCATACCTTCTCATTTTTGAGATAATCTGTTCACACACACACAGTCTGACAGACTGAGAGACAGACTAATGAACAAAAACATGTTTTTTGGGTTCAGGGGACTCTAAAACGTGAAGATGTTGAAAACCCATTTTCGAAATTTTGGGGTGAAATGAAGTAAAAAACAATACAGTAATAACTGGACCAAACGCGGTTTTTGAGGATGGAAATTTAAAGAATGTAGAAAACTTCATAAAACAACACCTGCATGAAGGGGTAGAAATTCTAAGCGCAGTTAAATTGGAGCAGGAAACCTGCCTCCCCAGTATGAAAGATTTTAACCAGAAATATAAAGTAATGAAAAAAAGTAAACTAAGGCTCTGACAAAGAGAAAAGATTCATATAAATGATGATTTGACTAAAATAGAAAGAGAAATACAGAAGCAGATTAAAGACGGAGCAAAACAATGGAGACAAGAATGGAAAACGACAAAAATGGGTTATAATAAGGTGATGGTACCATCTACCGTAGTGTGGAAATGGGACGGAACTGCCGAAACTCGGAACAAAAATAAACAGGGAAACTAAGTTCATATAGTGAGGACGGGGAAAATGGAAATCAATCCTTGACTATGAATAAGGACATGCGAGAAATGGTAACGACTAGGAATCGAAAAAAAAGAAGAAAGAAAAAGAAAGAAAGAAATCAATAAAATATTTAAAAACTTAACTAAAATAGGAACATGGAACGTAAGGACAAACTGGATAGTGCCTTTTTAAATAGTTTTGAGCTAAATACCGAACGGCAGATATAATATACTTTGATTTTATTAATGCACCGTATAATATTATAAAGGATAATTTAGCTTCTATTGATTGATGG
>CALNHX010006263.1:0-92518 GCA_940337035.1 Agriotes lineatus
GTTAGCGGATTGTTTCAAGTAATATCTAAAAATGTATTTACAATTAACTTGCACTTTAATTAATTCGGTTGGGTGCATAATATTCCTCTAATGTGTAAAAAGTTGATCATTACGTCGCAGACGGTTCAAGTTCACCTTCGCGCAAGTATGTAAATTGAGCTTAGTAAATTTCCTAAAATTGTTATGCTAAATATATTGAGGCCCGTAAATATTATCGAGTCATTATAGCATATTACGTTACAATATTGGTAAGTGCTTTAGGACCGGCCGAAAAAAGTTAAAGGAAAGTTACACGTGTAGAATACGCAATCCTCAGATAAGATAAGCGCTTCTTGCAGCCTTATCGTATATTACGTGTTATTAGCAGTTTTTGCTCGCATTTGTGTGACTGAGAAATAACCAGTTGCATTTTCGCTAGCTTAAGACAAACATCGCTTAAGTAGTAATGCTTTTGTAATTCCGTGTATGTAGGTTAAATAAATATTTTTTAAAACTATTTTTTTTGCCTACAACGCGTCACTGGCACAGTCTTGTGGATTTTCGGAAGTCAAGACAAAAGTCGCTTGTACTTGTGTATTAACACTTTATCCGAAACACCCGCATCCCATATTCTACGGGCCTCTAACATCGAGGCAACCAAGCAGACAGCACCCCGGGCTCTGGAAGACAGCATCGCGGAATGAGGCACTAATAACCCCCCAGGACAACCCTCCAACATCGATGAAGTTGTCCAGGTATCACCTTCGGGCTCTGGAAGACAGCATCGCCGAAAGAGACCTGAAAAAATCATCGGACGACCCTCCAACATCGAGGAAATCGACCAACATCACTCACGCGCTCTGGAAGACAGCATCGCGGAATGAGGCACTATTAACCCTCCAGGACAACCCTCTAACATCGATGAAGTTGGCCAGGTATCACCTTCGGGCTCTGGAAGACAGCATCGCCGAAGGAGACCTGAAAAATCATCGGACGACCCTCCAACATCGAGGAAGTCGACCAACATCACCCACGGGCTCTGGAAGACAGCATCGCGGAAGGAGACCTCTGAACATTGAGTACGCCTGTACCAGGTATCCACATTCAGGACCACTAAAGCGGCCCTCTGAAAATCGAGATGCCGACGCTTCAGGTTCATCTAAGCCAACGCACCAGGCAAGCATTATAAACACTATTTTTCTAAAATCCTTAATAGGGATTTATTTAAGAATTTTCTGACTAACAAGTCAGTCGACGAACTAGTAGAAATAATCAGTTGCATTTTCGCTAGCTTAAGACAAACATCGCTTAAGTAGTAATGATTTTGTAATTCCGTGTATGTAGGTTAAATAAATATTTTTAAAAAACTTATTTTTTTGCCTACAACGCGTCACTGACGCAGTCTTGTGGATTTTCGGAAGTCAAGACAAAAATCGCTTGTACTTGTGTATTAAGACTTTATCCGAAACACCCGCATCCCATATTCTACGGGCCTCTAACATCGAGGCAGCCAAGCAGACAGCACCTCGGGCTCTGGAAGACAGCATCGCCGAAAGAGACCTGAAAAATCATCGGACGACCCTCCAACATCGAGGAAGTCGACCAACATCACCCACACGCTCTGGAAGACAGCATCGCGCAATGAGGCACTAATAACCCCCCAGGACAACCCTCCAACATCGATGAAGTTGTCCAAGTATCACCTTCGGGCTCTGGAAGACAGCATCGCCGAAGGAGACCAAAATCATCGGACGACCCTCCAACATCGAGGAAGTCGACCAACATCACCCACGGGCTCTAGAAGACAGCATCGCGGAATGAGGCACTAATAACCCCCCAGGACAACCCTCCAACATCGATGAAGTTGGCCAGGTATCACCTACGGGCTCTGGAAGACAGCATCGCCGAAGGAGACCTGAAAAATCATCGAACGACCCTCCAACATCGAGGAAGTCGACCAACATCACCCACGGGCTCTGGAAGACAGCATCGCGGAATGAGGCACTAATAACCCCCCAGGACAACCCTCCAACATCGATGAAGTTGACCAGGTATCACCTTCGGGCTCTGGAAGACAGCATCGCCGAAGGAGACCTGAAAAATCATCGGACGACCCTCCAACATCGAGGAAATCGACCAACATCACTCACGCGCTCTGGAAGACAGCATCGCGGAATGAGGCACTATTAACCCTCCAGGACAACCCTCTAACATCGATGAAGTTGGCCAGGTATCACCTTCGGGCTCTGGAAGACAGCATCGCCGAAGGAGACCTGAAAAATCATCGGACGACCCTCCAACATCGAGGAAGTCGACCAACATCACCCACGGGCTCTGGAAGACAGCATCGCGGAAGGAGACCTCTGAACATTGAGTACGCCTGTACCAGGTATCCACATTCAGGACCACTAAAGCGGCCCTCTGAAAATCGAGATGCCGACGCTTCAGGTTCATCTAAGCCAACGCACCAGGCAAGCATTATAAACACTATTTTTCTAAAATCCTTAATAGGGATTTATTTAAGAATTTTCTGACTAACAAGTCAGTCGACGAACTAGTAGAAATAATCAGTTGCATTTTCGCTAGCTTAAGACAAACATCGCTTAAGTAGTAATGATTTTGTAATTCCGTGTATGTAGGTTAAATAAATATTTTTAAAAAACTTATTTTTTTGCCTACAACGCGTCACTGACGCAGTCTTGTGGATTTTCGGAAGTCAAGACAAAAATCGCTTGTACTTGTGTATTAAGACTTTATCCGAAACACCCGCATCCCATATTCTACGGGCCTCTAACATCGAGGCAGCCAAGCAGACAGCACCTCGGGCTCTGGAAGACAGCATCGCCGAAAGAGACCTGAAAAATCATCGGACGACCCTCCAACATCGAGGAAGTCGACCAACATCACCCACACGCTCTGGAAGACAGCATCGCGCAATGAGGCACTAATAACCCCCCAGGACAACCCTCCAACATCGATGAAGTTGTCCAAGTATCACCTTCGGGCTCTGGAAGACAGCATCGCAGAAGGAGACCTGAAAAATCATCGGACGACCCTCCAACATCGAGGAAATCGACCAACATCACTCACGCGCTCTGGAAGACAGCATCGCGGAATGAGGCACTATTAACCCTCCAGGACAACCCTCTAACATCGATGAAGTTGGCCAGGTATCACCTTCGGGCTCTGGAAGACAGCATCGCCGAAGGAGACCTGAAAAATCATCGGACGACCCTCCAACATCGAGGAAGTCGACCAACATCACCCACGGGCTCTGGAAGACAGCATCGCGGAAGGAGACCTCTGAACATTGAGTACGCCTGTACCAGGTATCCACATTCAGGACCACTAAAGCGGCCCTCTGAAAATCGAGATGCCGACGCTTCAGGTTCATCTAAGCCAACGCACCAGGCAAGCATTATAAACACTATTTTTCTAAAATCCTTAATAGGGATTTATTTAAGAATTTTCTGACTAACAAGTCAGTCGACGAACTAGTAGAAATAATCAGTTGCATTTTCGCTAGCTTAAGACAAACATCGCTTAAGTAGTAATGATTTTGTAATTCCGTGTATGTAGGTTAAATAAATATTTTTAAAAAACTTATTTTTTTGCCTACAACGCGTCACTGACGCAGTCTTGTGGATTTTCGGAAGTCAAGACAAAAATCGCTTGTACTTGTGTATTAAGACTTTATCCGAAACACCCGCATCCCATATTCTACGGGCCTCTAACATCGAGGCAGCCAAGCAGACAGCACCTCGGGCTCTGGAAGACAGCATCGCCGAAAGAGACCTGAAAAATCATCGGACGACCCTCCAACATCGAGGAAGTCGACCAACATCACCCACACGCTCTGGAAGACAGCATCGCGCAATGAGGCACTAATAACCCCCCAGGACAACCCTCCAACATCGATGAAGTTGTCCAAGTATCACCTTCGGGCTCTGGAAGACAGCATCGCCGAAGGAGACCTGAAAAATCATCGGACGACCCTCCAACATCGAGGAAATCGACCAACATCACTCACGCGCTCTGGAAGACAGCATCGCGGAATGAGGCACTATTAACCCTCCAGGACAACCCTCTAACATCGATGAAGTTGGCCAGGTATCACCTTCGGGCTCTGGAAGACAGCATCGCCGAAGGAGACCTGAAAAATCATCGGACGACCCTCCAACATCGAGGAAGTCGACCAACATCACCCACGGGCTCTGGAAGACAGCATCGCGGAAGGAGACCTCTGAACATTGAGTACGCCTGTACCAGGTATCCACATTCAGGACCACTAAAGCGGCCCTCTGAAAATCGAGATGCCGACGCTTCAGGTTCATCTAGGCCAACGCACCAGACAAGCATTATAAACACTATTTTTCTAAAATCCTTAATAGGGATTTATTTAAGAATTTTCTGACTAACAAGTCAGTCGACGAACTAGTAGAAATAATCAGTTGCATTTTCGCTAGCTTAAGACAAACATCGCTTAAGTAGTAATGATTTTGTAATTCCGTGTATGTAGGTTAAATAAATATTTTTAAAAAACTTATTTTTTTGCCTACAACGCGTCACTGACGCAGTCTTGTGGATTTTCGGAAGTCAAGACAAAAATCGCTTGTACTTGTGTATTAAGACTTTATCCGAAACACCCGCATCCCATATTCTACGGGCCTCTAACATCGAGGCAGCCAAGCAGACAGCACCTCGGGCTCTAGAAGACAGCATCGCCGAAAGAGACCTGAAAAATCATCGGACGACCCTCCAACATCGAGGAAGTCGACCAACATCACCCACACGCTCTGGAAGACAGCATCGCGCAATGAGGCACTAATAACCCCCCAGGACAACCCTCCAACATCGATGAAGTTGTCCAAGTATCACCTTCGGGCTCTGGAAGACAGCATCGCCGAAGGAGACCAAAATCATCGGACGACCCTCCAACATCGAGGAAGTCGACCAACATCACCCACGGGCTCTAGAAGACAGCATCGCGGAATGAGGCACTAATAACCCCCCAGGACAACCCTCCAACATCGATGAAGTTGGCCAGGTATCACCTACGGGCTCTGGAAGACAGCATCGCCGAAGGAGACCTGAAAAATCATCGAACGACCCTCCAACATCGAGGAAGTCGACCAACATCACCCACGGGCTCTGGAAGACAGCATCGCGGAATGAGGCACTAATAACCCCCCAGGACAACCCTCCAACATCGATGAAGTTGACCAGGTATCACCTTCGGGCTCTGGAAGACAGCATCGCCGAAGGAGACCTGAAAAATCATCGGACGACCCTCCAACATCGAGGAAGTCGACCAACATCACCCACGGGCTCTAGAAGACAGCATCGCGGAATGAGGCACTAATAACCCCCCAGGACAACCCTCCAACATCGATGAAGTTGACCAGGTATCACCTTCGGGCTCTGGAAAACAGCATCGCCGAAGGAGACCTGAAAAATCATTGGACGACACTCCAACATCGAGGAAGTCGACCAACATCACCCACGGTCTCTGGAAGACAGCATCGCGGAATGAGGCACTAATAACCCCCCAGGACAACCCTCCAACATCGATGAAGTTGACCAGGTATCACCTTCGGGCTCTGGAAGACAGCATCGCCGAAGGAGACCTGAAAAATCATCGGACGACCCTCCAACATCGAGGAAGTCGACCAACATCACCCACGGGCTCTGGAAGACAGCATCGCGGAAGGAGACCTCTGAACATTGAGTACGCCTGTACCAGGTATCCACATTCAGGACCACTAAAGCGGCCCTCTGAAAATCGAGATGCCGACGCTTCAGGTTTATCTAGGCCAACGCACCAGACAAGCATTATAAACACTATTTTTCTAAAATCCTTAATAGGGATTTATTTAAGAATTTTCTGACTAACAAGTCAGTCGACGAACTAGTAGAAATAATCAGTTGCATTTTCGCTAGCTTAAGACAAACATCGCTTAAGTAGTAATGATTTTGTAATTCCGTGTATGTAGGTTAAATAAATATTTTTAAAAAACTTATTTTTTTGCCTACAACGCGTCACTGACGCAGTCTTGTGGATTTTCGGAAGTCAAGACAAAAATCGCTTGTACTTGTGTATTAAGACTTTATCCGAAACACCCGCATCCCATATTCTACGGGCCTCTAACATCGAGGCAGCCAAGCAGACAGCACCTCGGGCTCTAGAAGACAGCATCGCCGAAAGAGACCTGAAAAATCATCGGACGACCCTCCAACATCGAGGAAGTCGACCAACATCACCCACACGCTCTGGAAGACAGCATCGCGCAATGAGGCACTAATAACCCCCCAGGACAACCCTCCAACATCGATGAAGTTGTCCAAGTATCACCTTCGGGCTCTGGAAGACAGCATCGCCGAAGGAGACCAAAATCATCGGACGACCCTCCAACATCGAGGAAGTCGACCAACATCACCCACGGGCTCTAGAAGACAGCATCGCGGAATGAGGCACTAATAACCCCCCAGGACAACCCTCCAACATCGATGAAGTTGGCCAGGTATCACCTACGGGCTCTGGAAGACAGCATCGCCGAAGGAGACCTGAAAAATCATCGAACGACCCTCCAACATCGAGGAAGTCGACCAACATCACCCACGGGCTCTGGAAGACAGCATCGCGGAAGGAGACCTCCGAACATTGAGTACGCCTGTACCAGGTATCCACATTCAGGACCACTAGAGCGGCCCTCTGAAAATCGAGAAGCCGGCGCCTCAGGTTTATCTAGGACAACGCACCAGGCAAGCATTATAAATACTATTTTTCTAAAATCCTTAATAGGGATTTATTTAAGAATTTTCTGACGTCGACCAACTAGTAGAACAAATAGATAGGCTGCTGATTGCTGAAAATAATTCAGCTCAACAAAACCCCAAGATCAACCCCAGCTACAACCTCTGCTATTACCAATTTTTCCACCTGGATTTCATCCTAGCCTTTTGAATAACATTGGAGAATATTACGGTAACCCTACAACTTTGGTTAAATGGATCAAACAAACAGGAATAATTTTTAACCAATTTTCATCACTGGATAATCGAGCATAAGTCAACCACCTTTTAATATCGATGGCACTATCAAGATCAACGGGAGCCACAGAAGCAGTCACTTTAGGACAAAATAACGGGTGTTCATAAACAGTCGTCATCCCAGTTGCTTTGAAAAACAAAATGTTATATCTTTGATTAATTCGTGCCACACAATGAAACGTCATTGAGTACTGTCATAGCGCAGTTTTTCTCAATTATAATAGACATACGTTTTTGAAGTCAAAACCTACTGGGATGACGACTGTTTATGAACACCCGTTATAACCACTTGGAGAGAACTTAAGGATAAATTAAAAACCAGCTTCGGTTAGAACCGTTCCGAAGACGCATTGTTGCAAGAATTAACGAATTTATACCGAAGAAGCGAAGATGCATTAGAAATCTACAATAAATACATGCATCTAAAGACACCTTTACTTTCACATTTAATTCTGAACGAAGCCAATCCTGAAGTTATTCGAATAAAAACCGAAATGTGTACAAGTTTGACAAGAAATCAATTTTGGCTGGTTTGAAGGCAAATTTAAACCGCTACATTAGATCAATACCACCACAACCATCAAATCTGCAATATAAACCACCGCCACAACTTCAAAACTATTCAAGGACGCCTACCCAGCGTTTACCAGCTGTACCACCAGCGCAATTTCCAGGATTTCCAGGACAACCAATTAATATACATACGAAACCAAATCCTCGCCAATCGAACGTATTTAAACCCACAGTAAAGTAACAATTTGTACATAGTCCAGAGTTTACTTTTGACGAGAATCCAACAGATACAGCGTAAATACTCTTTCTGCTTTACAGCGTAAGAGGTTTCAACGAAAAGAGGTTCTATTTAATCCAGCCGGGACGCACGTAGTGCTCCGTAGTGCAGGTAGAAATAGCTCATTCTCCTTGCAATATCCCACAAAACGTTGGAAGTGCATATGCATCCGCCGGCCTTTCGATTTCCCTCACCAGTAATGTTTTTTTTATTTGAAAATGTATTTCATTTATTAGAAACGCTTTACCCATAACTTAATTTAATTTTTAAAATTATTTAGGGTCACCATGTCCACGAGGAAAGTTCTGGGTAAAGCCCTTTACAGATTTTTGTGAGTTATATTACCTGTTAGGGTTGTGGCAATAGACTGGAAATATGACTTAAACGATTCGGCTACTGAGAATGGATCTTCAATGAGAGAATTATTATCTGATCTTAATTTACTGGTAGTAGACTGTTCTTTTTTTTTCCTTACCTGTAAGTGAATTAATTATATTCCTAATTTTTTGGGCTTATTAGACGATGTAGGAATTTGTTTTGAATAGTACATATTTTTGGATAATTTTATTGTACTTCGCAGAACTCGATTATACAGGGTGTCTCACGAAGTTCTCCCGGCACTTAAGGAGCATGTTCTTGAGATCATCTCAAGCAAAAAAATTATATGAACATGTGTCGTATTCTCAGTATTGGAGGTCCACACAATTGGCCGGCCAGATCTAAATCCCCTAGATAACAACATATGGGGTTGGATGAAGGAGTTGGTGTACGAAGGGAAAGTATAAACATGCGAGGCTTTAATCCAGCGAATTTTGAACGCTGCAGCACAAATAAAAAACAGCCATGCTGAGGTAATGAATGGAACGAGTGGTATTCACAGGCGTGCGACTAAATGCATTGAAGTAGGAGGTGGAATTTTCGAACATCTATGACTACGTTCTTTTAAATTATTAGTCTGCAGTCATTTATTTTGTTATTGGTAATGTCATAGAAATAAAAATTATCTAAGATTAATTTAGTTTGAAATGTGTATAGCTCAATAAATAGTAAGAATAGGACAAATTTAATGTTCATATGAACTTTTTTGCTCGAAATGATCTCAAGGACAAGCTCCTTAAGTGCCGGGTGAACTGCGCGAGACACCCTGCATATAGATATGTAGTTTAAAATTTCGGAGTTTGAAATAATTTTTTTTATGTAGTATAAACAATTTTTGTTTTTGCAGGATGTACGAATACCTTGGGTTATCCAAGTTTTATCAATATGTGCCTTGACCTTTTTTAAGGGAAACGCCGTATTAAAAAACTAGCCGTCACTTCAATGAACTCGCAAAAAGTAGTATTAAGAGTAGCATCAGAGTTTTAAAGTAAGTTCGACCAGCTGTATTTTGAACATATCGAAGAAAATTTTTCAAAATTGCGTTTACTAAAAATTCGTTTAGTTTTTTTTCTGTATTTCTAACATAAATATTTTTATTAATGAAAAATGTTGCAATAATGATTTCATGGTGTCAATTTTTTATATTAGAACATAGGTACATAATCTATCAAAGATGGAGTTGTTGGAAATCTAGTAAACGACTTTACGTGCATTTCAAGATTATGTATTCTTAATAAATTTTTCATTGTTACGGAGTCATGACAGTCAGAGTTAAAAATAATATTAAAATCACAGGATAAAATTATTTTTTTATATGCGAAATTCTGTTGAGCAGAAGGTCTAAACCATTAAAAACTAGATTTAGTTCTCCCAATTGCGATATATAAAGGCATATTGCTACAGTAGTTAATTGTTCACTAAACGCACAACAAAATTCAAACGACAACTCAACTATTAAATGATCAAGGTCGGTAATTTTAGAGAAAACAAACTGACTATGGCGATATATTAGAGTGCCTCCGCAATTACGATTTTTTGTGTTATATATTGATAGCGCGTTGTAATTTAATAGCTGTGGAATTGTTTGTTCCTTCTCAGTCCAATGTTCAGTAATACATATTAAGTTAGGATAATTGAGATCTTCAACGAGTGCAGCCAATTCGCTTAATTTATGATTAATGCTTTTTATATTTAAGAGTATTAAATGTAGGCTATGATCTTGACGGGATTCGTTGATTACGGAAAAGGTTTGCGATTGATCAATTGAATAATTGGAGCAGTACTATTTACAGATAACTTTAGCATTTTGCGGTTATATTATCAGTACCGGGGGACGTTGATATTCATTGAATATACTACATCTTTAACTTCCTTAAATACAATCCGCCATAAATTTAAAAAAAAACCCACCGTGGTACTGTCGTCTAACTAATGATACGGAAATTGATGACAAATTATAAACGTCTAGCTCCGGATTTTGAGGGAATCAAATGCCAAGGACACGGTCAATTGAAAGTGCATTACTGCTTAATTACATAGCTGAATACGTTTCTGGGAAATTAATGGAATGTGGATGTGATAAAAATTTAATACCATAGGTAGTCTAACTACGAGATGCTAATAAATTAAAAATCTGGTGTGATACACTCACACAACTTCCTTTTACAGTGATCTTATAATTAGTCAAAAATTTTATTTTTAATTTTTAAGCATTTGTCAAAAATTTTCAAAAATTACGAATTCTACAAAAACGGTACAAAATAGAGCATTAGTTGAAGAGAAAAATTTTCTCTAAAATCTTAAGCAGAATTCAAAAATGTAATAATATACCGGGTGTTCTATTTAAAATAGGAGTTAATAAAAAAAAATAGAAAAAAAACAAAAGAAACCCACTTTAGAAGTATTCAACTGGAAAATCACCTATCTCACGTCAATGCACATTAAAAATTTAATAAAAATGTGAAGTTTGAAAAAAATCGTTAGAGCCGTTTTTGAAAAAATCGAAAAAAACTGAAAAATCACAAGAGTAAACACCTACTTCCGGTTATGCGATTTTCTTCAAAAGCTTGCTGTCTTATCTACATGGTACACAAAACTTATATATGAAGTTTCAACGCCATACCTCTTTTCGTTTTTGAGATATTCTGTTCACAGACAGACACACAGACAGACACACAGTCAGACAGACACACAGACCAATGAAAAAACAAATATGTTTTTTGGGATCAGGGGACTCTAAAACGTGAAGATCTGTTGAAAACTCAATTTCGAATTTTTGGGGTGAATCCAATACTTCCTTTATCGTAAACTTTCGGACTTCACTTGACAGACGTTATTCGACATGTGTGTTTGTAGATAAATAACAGCAGCGTTAAATAGCAATAGTGACCTCAATAAGAAGAAAATCAAACGATGTCGTATTGCAACGCCATTGTTGGAAACATTAAAAATTAAGTCGTGATGAAGATGCATGCGACTCTTCCTACTTCTTAATAACAGCCATTTTCAAATATTTTTCTTTGTCGATGCCTTTGATTGATCTGTACAATGCGTTATACAATTTTTGAGAAAATTGTGTTTGTCATATGTTTATAATCGTTTTATTTTAGAAATATGACAGGTGTAAATATCCATGCCAATAAATATGTGTATACATTTTTCTAAACTTTTAAAAAGATCTTTACGGCGGTCTAGTGCAAGTCGGCATGATGAATTACATTTTAGTTTGAAATTATTATGAGTACTTACAACATTTTCAAAGGTTACTTAGGGAAAATATTACCCCAAAATCAGCATTAGACGCAACGTGGAGGACAAAACAATATCCATTCTCTGCAATATCCAATAAGCATAGTTAATGTAACTATTTCTGTAATATTTCAGAAAAAATGACCCAAGAAATTAACGTGCCAGGAAATACTTGCAAAAAAAAATAGTAAAACAGTGAAACAAACAATATATCTTAATCCCATTACTAAAAATGAAATCAAAAATCATATTTTACAGTTAAAAGATACTTGTGCTTCTGGTCCCGATGACTTAGCAAACAAAACTATCAAAATATTATGCAATTCTATTGTAAAACCCTCAACTTTTGTATATAATTTGGCTTTTACTACTGCAACATTTCCAACAAGTTTCAAACAGGGCACTGTTGTACCTGTATATAAAGGTGGTGATAAAAAAGCTCACACACATTATAGGCTAATTACACTAACAAATAGTTTAGAAAAAATATTTGAAAAGTGCATTAAAACCATGCTAGTTAATTTTTGTAATAAGCATGAGGTACTCTCTCAAAACCAATTCGAATTCAGAGAAAGTAGAAGTACAGATGATGCCATTTTTAACGTTACTAATGAAATAATTACATCACTTGATAATAACTTAAAAGTCGTAGCTGTGTACTCAGCACTAGATATTATCAAATCCTATATGTTAAACAGACAACAAAGAGTAAAAATAAGCAACGAAATCATTGATGCATGCGAAATAAAATTTGGCGTGCCGCAGGGTACTGTTCTGGGACCAATCCTCTTTTTAGTGTATATTAATGAACTACTCAATACTGCAGTCAACGGTAAATTTTTTTCATTTGCCGATGACACTGCGATAGTTACTTGCGGAGAGACATGGCTGCTGTTAAATACGTCGAATCGGATATGACCATCATTAAAAGTATATTAGACACCGACCTATTATCACTTAACATTAAAAAAACTAAAGCAATGTTATATACCTTACAAGAAAAGTCGCTACCTAATTTAAAAGCCATCAATATACATACAGAGCACTGCAACAATTTAAATAGTGAAATATGTGCATGTAGTAAAATAGAAATTGTAAATAAAACTAAATATTTAGTTACAATTATCGATAACAAACTTAAATAGTCCAAACACGTAGAAGAATTAAATAATAAATTAAGAAAAATGATCTATAAATTTAAGATTTTAAGTAGCATATTATCAACAAAAAAAAAAAAAATGTTTATCTTCATCCGTGTTGTTATAGCCTCTTAACCAAATTAATTTTAGTATCGTTAAGAGCTTCATTACCGCACTGAGTGCGTTAATGGATATTACCGCACTCAGTGCGGTAATTGATAGATATTACCGCACTCAGTGCGGTAATGAATATTACCGCACTCTTTTTATATAAAAAAAATACATTGAACCAGAGTTTATTGATGAAGATAAAATATTGAACAATACACGTTTGCTATGGCACACAACGAAACTCGTTTGATTGTCGCAAAACTCGGCTCACCGCCTCGTTTTGGCAATTAAACTCGTTTCGTTAAGATGCTCATAATCAAACTTGTATCGTTAATATCTATTACGATGCCCTTGTACAGTCCCTGTATTTAAAGATACGGGCGGTATGACAATCAAGCAGCTATATTCTAAAGTGTCCTAATATTTGTACATTCTCATAGTAATATTAAAATTGAAATTTCACACTGACATGAAACAAGAGCTAAAACTAATTTGAATATTGTTATTCCCAAGTTTGTCAGAGCCATTTCGCAAAGACACTCTTTATATACTGGCATAAATCTATATAATAGATTGCCAATTTAATTTAGAAAAATTGTATCTAAAGGTAAATTGACTTCAAAAATTAAAAAATGGGTCCTCGTTGAGTGTTGATTTGCAGGTTAAGTTAAGTTAAATTAAACTATCTGTATCTCGTTTTTACTCTAATATAACCAAAAGCATGTATCCGTATTGATGTAGAGACAATACCTAATCAATGCTTCAAAAATAGAGCGTATTGCCAAACACAAGCTTTGCTTAACTGACAATACAAAAAAATGTGTATTTTTAATTTTTAATATTTAATATTTATTTATTTATTAATAATGTATCATTAGTATTATCAATTCTATCTATCTTATATTGTTATAATTATATTTTCAATTTCAATTTTCAATTTCAGTTATGCCCTAAGACAATCTACTTCAATAAAGCTCAGATTACCGTATACCACCGGGGCTCATAGTCGTGTAGACTTATATTGTAAGTATGAGCATATTATCATAGGCGCCGACTTAATGGGGGCCGCCACATGAAATGATAAACGTGGGGCTGGGCCCCACATAAAATTCCTGTGTTTAAATTCAAAATAATTTTTTTATGAAGTAACTTTGTTGTTAGTTGGAGTTGTCTTTTGCCTAGTTTATTTTTATATTTTATGAAACAGAATTTGTTTTTGTTTTCACAGAGAAATATTTAAGTTGTTTGTATAATGTGTTTGTGAATAAATCTGTTTAGCATATCTATTTATATTCTTGTCATTAAGTAGTATCTAAGTGCTGCTTGTCTATGTTTTTTAAATTTTCTGCGTTATTTTTTATATTTTCTGAAACTTAACCTAGATAAGTCAGTGACAAAAATATAGTCAATTGGAAGCGTTAAAACTGTGTATTTGAACTCAAATTTTTCAAAATTTTCCGGGGGAGGCCTCCCGGATCCCCCTTCTAGCTGGGGGTACTCCGTGCCTCCCCCCTCAACCCACCTGTGAATATCCAATAGCCCCACATGGAATTTTACGAAGTCGGCGCCTATGCATATTATACAGAATAATAATAAAAAATTTGGAAAAATTAAGATGAAAAAATTCTTGTTTTGGCGACCACTGCAAGTTTTCAAGATTTCAAACAATAATAAGTCCTATGAAATGTAATTGCAATAAGAGGCTTGTACCGCAAGTGATGCCTGTTAGTCTGGAAAAGCCAAACAAAATAATCAAGGAAGGAATTAGTCACTTATTGTTTTGTTATGGCAGTTGTTTATTAAACTAACAGGTTCATTTGTGTTGATAACGATTTCCAGAATTAAAACGAAGAGTAGTTATAGAGTCTTTGGAAAAAGAAGGTTGTTCTGCCTCTGAAAATCATGGACGGCTTTTAAAGCTGTTTGGTGAGTCGACAATTGATGTTAGTAATGTGAGTAGATGGTTAAGCAAATTTAGGGCTGGCGAAACCAATATTTTTGATAAGCTACGCTCAGGAAGACCGGTTACTGTTGGAACCGATGAAACAAAATTGCGCATTGATGCAATGATTCGTGAGGACCGACGTGTGACTGTTGGAGAAATTGTTAGTGCGTTGTTGGGATCGGGACACAATGTTGTGGAAAAAATTATAATTGATCTCGGTTATTTTAAGATGTGTGCTGGGTGGGTTCCTCGTCAGTTAACCGAAGCAGTAAAGGAAAAGAAATAGGGATTTGAGCTGACCTCATAAACACCTTCGAAGACCCAGGACCATCTTTTTTGATAATGTTGTGACTGGGGATGAACCATGGGTGTCTACATATGATCCATAAACCAAAAATCAGTCAAAATATGGCGTCACACGTCATCACCACGCCCGAAAAGATTTAAAGTGCAAACACGAATGTATATTTTTTTTCAGAATGATATTGAGCGATGGATTTCAAAGTGGCGCACATGTTTAGAAAGAGAGAGGGATTTTGTTGAAATATAATGTTTTGTAGTTCAAAGTTTGAATAAATATAACACAAGATTTCTTTTAGATATCTCTTGATGTAACGGTATTACAGGCCAACAGGCATTACTTACGGTACAGGCCTCGTAGTATATTATTTTATAAGGAACTAATTAGTCGCATTTCGCGACAGAACTCACATCGTTCGTCCGAGAACTGCATATTAGTCGTAATTTGCTTTAGCTCCAAATAGAATGTGCTATTTTTTTCTCCAAATGTGGAAATAACTAAAGTAAATTTTTTTCTATAATAATTTTCAAGGTCAACTTTCTAGGGGATAAGTTGCATTCCTGCTGGGTCCCTAGTTTTAATAATGTTGGTACATAGATTTTTAGTTCTTTTTTTCCACTAAAAAGATGATTGTTATATGTCATAATAGTGAGTACAACGAACAGCATAGTAAAATATTGCAAATTTATTAATTATTAAACTTGCAATATTTGAAAATAAACATAATGAACGTTTGCAAAATTAAAGGTAATTTTAATTAAACGACATATTGAAAGAATGATAAATTTTGACATTCAAAATTGACACATAACCATAATTTTGAAAAATTTCCACCAACACGAGCTATAAAAATTTCCTAGCGTTTTAATCACATATCTACCAACATTGTAACACTTTGACAGTTATTCTAGAAAAAAAAACGTACTTTACCTTCAATTTAACGTCAAAATTATTTAGAGTTGTACAGAATGCACTAGAGAGTTGTTGCTATAGATTCCACACAAAAGCAACAAAGCAAACTGTATTTTTCTTACTAGTCAGGTAAAAAGAATTTCTATCACTTGGCAGAAAAATAACACTTTCGTCCTGTCAGTTGGGGCGCTAACCGCCATGTTTAGCGAAGTTTGGGGAAAAACGATTTTTCTGTAACGCGTTAATTGGAAACCACGGTTTTTCATGCCCACTTACGGATATTGCTTACCTGCTAGCAATTATGAACTCGTAACAAATCAAAAGCGAGGTCGCACTGATATAGCAGATACCACAACAGACAGCTTCAGATATGTATCCTGTTTTCATAAATTACCATTTCCCCGTCACACGTGCAAGGCCGAAGGTGTTGATGATAGCCAAAACAATAATAACTACCATAATCAGAAGATTTAAAAACTTTACTTAAAGAGAAAGACAAACAAATCAACGCATATTTTTATAAAGTGGGAAAACTGGTTACATCCAATACGGGGTTTGATCGATATCGAACAATTATGGTTGAGTATTTCCTTCCAGGGCCCTAAATATGCATTTGGGGGGTATACAATCCACATTAAACATTTTATCCTGATTTTATAAATGTTTTAGAGTCAACTTTGTCTGCGATATTGCCGGATGTTGAGGCTGTCTTTTGCTTCGGGGATTTTAACATAGATATACTTAATGTTAACACTGCAACTTCTGCTTGTATTATGGATTTTTTTTAGACTTTCGGATTCTCTCAATTAATTGCCCAACCGATTCGTGTAACAGAAACCTCTAGTACACTTATTGATTTTATACTAACTTCTAAAACGAAAATCGTAATTTCCTCCTTTGTAGTGCAGTAAATGGTAATTTTGATCATTATTCGGTATGCTGCAGTACCAAATTTGACAAACTTTAAAAACAAAAATCCTATTTCTAAACAGGTTTCAAATATTTTAATTACATTGAATTTGATGATGCTTTGCGTTCTATTCCATGGAATAATATTTATTATGTAAATAATCTAAACGGCAAAGTAAAGTTTTTTAAGAAAAATATATTAACTCGATTAATTAAATGTGTTTGCTCCAGAAAAACACTTAGGATTACTAAAGCATATGCTTCATGGCTAACTAGTACACTTAAAGACATGATGTTATTAAGAGATCAGGCGTTACATAAATTCAGAATCTCGAAAAACCTAATCATTTTAATTTTTATAAGCAACTGCAGAATCAAATTGTAAGTGACGGTAGAAGAGAAAAGAAGGCATACTATAATTCTTTATTTATTCTTTATTCCCTCATAACAAGCGTTACCAATTTGAGAAAGTTTTGAGAATCGTCGAATTGGTCGTAAACTTCGACAGTAAGTATATCACATCAAGTTTTCCAGTTTTCTTGAGATTTTCAAAAATATATTAAGTACCTACGAAGATTGTTCAATAGAAACAGGTTAGGAAGCTGTAGCATAATTTTTATTTACTCAATTTAAAAAATATATATCTATTAACATCAAGACATGTAGCAATATATAGATTTCCAACTGGTAAAATTATTGCAGCTGTTAATTAAACCATTCTCTAACAGCAATCTTCCCTTCAGCGTCCAAAGTGAGTCGCTGTCCCTTTAGTGATTGCTGTAATGGACTAGACTAGAGATGGGCGCGTGAGTGAATTTTCTCTCACGTCACGCACGTTTCAGGTTTGCTTTAATCAGTCACGTTCGCTCACGTTCACGCTCACGTTCACTCACGTTCACGGCGTGACACGCCACTCACGACGTGACAAGCAGTTTTTATTTCAAAATTTAAATTCAGATAGAACAGAATGTTCAAATTGAAAACCAATGAAAAAACCCTAAAGAGAACTAAAAATATGTTTTTAGACGACCACGTATGAAAGTAACATTATCACGACAGCAGCCTACTACAGAAAGTTGAGAATTTCATACACTAGCACGATATTATATCGTGCTAGTCATATCGTAACGGCACAAAGTTATTCAAATCACGGCCTGCTTAATTGTGTGACAAACGTCTCTTTGACGTTTGTCCGTTTGTCACACAAGTCAACAGACCGTGATTCAAATAATCCAGACGCTTTTGCTTTATTCGTTGCTCTGCTTCCAACAAGCTCTAATTTTTTATAATTGTACCAATAATAATATAACGATCAATTTTGCAAACGAAATAAAAACAATTCTTAAAAATAGAATTTACTTTGAGTGGTCGTCTAAAAAATAGTGTTCATAACTCGCCCGAAAGTGCAAATATCTGTGCTCGTGTTTTAGATCAACTCGGGCTTCGCTTCGCTACGCCCTCGTTTGTCTAATCAACACTCGCACGATATTTGCTACTTTCGACGCTTGTCATGAAAATAACTATTTACACCTGACATAATTTACGTGATATGTTGCAATCAGAATAGTTGACATAAAAAGAAAAAAATAAAAATTGACTACAATAACTTCAACAAGGGATAAATACTGATTTCTCGCAAATATATTTCTTGCAGCTGCCTTCAAAGACATTACTTTTAATACCAAAAGCTGTCATTGGAATTGACGTTTCCCTTATTGATATGAGTACAGAAGGTATATGTTGCTAGGCAACACTTTTAATTCGTAGGTTTGAAAGTACCTTTACGTACAAGGATCAACATTTTCAGCGTTAAGGCGAGTATACAAAAAAAAACATTACTTTTATTAGAATAATAAGTTCATCTACACAAGTACACAATAAATTGGTTTAAAAATAAAACGTAATCAACATTTTCAGTGTTAAGTCGAGTATACAAAACAAAACATTAGGTACTTTTCTAAAAATAGGTTCATCTACACATCTACACAATACATTTTTGGTTTAATAATAAAACGTAATTAACATTTTCAGCGTTAGCCGAGTAGTAAAAACAAACCATTACTTTTATTATTATTAGTAGCTTCAGCGTACTTATGCGAACGTTTTGTCCGTCTGTCTGTGTGTCTGTCTGAATCGCCTGTAACTTTCGAACGGCTACAGATATCGAAATTTTTAAAGGGGGCAAAGTTGTTGCTAAGGTCCCGAGCACCTTCATGCGCTATTTGGTTTTAGCGAAAGGTCAACCGTTGTTTTCGCAGTGCTGAAGCTACTCTTTAGACCTGTACTTGAGCAGTTTATTAGAATAATAAGTTCATCTACACATTAAAATGTTGCTTTAAAAATAATATGTAATTAACATTTTCAGCGTTAAGTCGAATTCTGCGCTCTTCTAAAATTCGCCCAGCTATAGAAAATACTCTTTCGCTTGTATCGGAACTTGGCGGTAAGTTTAAAATTTCTCAATTCTTTTTAACAGTGGCGTATTTACACTGTTTTTCCAAAATTCTAAAATGTCATCTAAATTTCCGAATTTTAATTTAACATACTAATTTAGTTCTGTTTCGACATCATCCTAATTACATGTGTCATCGTCCGAGCTATCTCTAAGTGTAGAAAGATAGGAATCTGATGCTGATGTACCAGTTTTGAGTCGTTTGCTATGTATTTCATCATTATCATCTATAGTTTTATTTGCATTATAATCTTCTCTTTTATGTGAAGGTATGAATTTTAAGGATATATAATTAGGGTCCAAAAATAAAGCCACATAATGTAACTTGTTTGGCACAATTTGTGATTTAATTAATTTAAAAGTTGCTGCACCCTGCAGTTTTTTATTCGTTACTAAATATTTAACGTTAAATTAACGTGAAACGTGAATCGCGCCTTGGATATTTTCACTCACGTTCACTCACGTTCACGTCACGATTTTCAAATATTAGTCACGTTCACGACGTGACACGCCGTGACACGACGTGATACGTCTGTTTTCACGTCACGCGCCCATCCCTAGACTAGACACATAAACTCTGTGATAATAAGACTGTGAGTAATGGAATTAACTCTTTCTATTCTGATGTTCATCATTTCAGCAGGTTATCTAACTTTAATGCGTCTATTTACACCTAAAGCATTTTCCATAAGTAACATGTTTTCAACTAAAGTTGCAACGGAAACATGTTGTGGATGAACTAAATCCTCCTTGTCGAAATTTTCTGCTTTACTAATAAACCACTGTAGTGTGAGAATAACTATAGTGATCAAGTCACCATCAACAGCTTTTATTCTCTCATGGATTTCTAGTGGTTGACATCTTCAGGGATTTAAAAATTTAATATTATCTTTGGACAAATTTTTCATACTAAACGCCATTTCGACGCTCCATAAAAATGCAGACAAAGAAGCAACCATAAAGAAATTTGGCAGAAACCTCACTAATACGTCTATAAACAATTTCTACAACCGCATGAAATTGTCGTGATACTCAAGTCACGCCTGTGCCATCCAAACGTGTTTCTGTTGGACAATTCTCGTATATAAAAATTAGCGTTTGTATTACTTATAAGTATGCAAACTGTGGTTAAGCAAAATCTATTAATAATAATTATCTAAGTTTATTTTCACTTATGGACATTTTCTTCGTTTTTTAATTTTATTGCTGATCGTCACAAGTATCTTCGGTGTGAAAGGATACGCAAGGAGGCATATAGATTTTTATGAAATTTACTGTAAAAGATAAAATACGGTTTATAGAGAAATAATATTTTTATTGAAAAAACAAGATTTCGATAGAAAACTAGAAATCATAAAACATCTAGCTATAGAGATAGCGGTTATGATTATAAAATAATAGATAAATTATTAATTAGAAAGAATAATAAAAATGTTTATTATCAATTACCACTGTACAACGAAACACAGTCATCAAGGGTATAATTATTATAGTTTTACATTTTATAACAACGTCGGGAATAAAATTAAGAATATTAAAAAAGCTAATATAGGGTTGACATTTAAATCAACAGATAGGATAACACAGATACTTGCCTCTTCAAAAGTCTTTATTAATACGATGTATAAAGCCGGTGTTTGCAAATTATTGTGTAATACAAAAGATTGCAATAAATACTACATTGGCTTGACCACTAGATACATCAATCTACTAAAACCAAACCTCACTAGTTGAATCATGGTAATCAAAAAGTCACTTGTGTGTAATATTGATATTGCAACTGTTAACATCGCCATATATTGTAAAGGTTTATTAAAGTTGTGGGAGATAAATAGCCAAAAAGTTTATTGTAGTATAAAAAATATGTTGTTCCTTAAGGTCCAAACGTCATACATGTAAAAGTTGATAAAATATTTCACGTTTCGCCCCATTAGATGACTTCATCAGAAATTATTAACATGTGTTATAACTAAAATACAAGAGTTAAGTGAACACACAGAAAATTTGTCAAGGCTTATCAAAATGGCTTCATGAAAGCTTATAATAATTAATAACAAAATTACTAATTGACTAATTAAAGTCACATTGCAAATATACGTCGTCAAAATGGATAAAAGTGACGTATTAAACAATCATTATTGATTGAGATTAAACATTAACTATACAGTAGTTAATGTAATTAAACAATAAACTTTTAATTAAAAGTGAAAGACATCTTGTTTTGATGAAACAAGCTGCCAGAATGAGGAAAAATGCAAGATGTCAATTGTATGCGTACGCATATTTAGCTTAAGGTCAGGTTCGTATTTCGGAAATTTTTGAAAAGACGAAATAAATAAATAATTTTAGGGGTAACTACAAAATTGGAAAGAAAAATTCGAACCGTTTTACTCAATTAAAAATATGTTGAAAAGTAATGAGGGAGTTATTTAAATAAGTTATGGTAAATAGTACTTAGATTTTCAATGTCAGTTTTATAATTGATAGCATTTGGGTTTTTTTTTATTTCGATCATTTCTAAGCACTTTCTCTTACGAGTGTTAACCTCTTTATGTAAAATTTTAAGTGTTGAAAAATTGAAGTTATGGATAGTTTCTATAGTGTGATCTGTGAGTGCAGTTTTATTGGAAGGTGAAATTAAGTTTCTTTTAATTGAGTATTTATGTTGGTATATTCGGTTTTTCAAAAGTTGTTTTGTTTCGCCTATGTAAGTAGAAATACAATTATTACAGTCAATTTGATAAACTAAATCAGATTGCATGTTGATAGGTGTTTTGTCTTTGAGGTTTGTGTATACATGCTTTCATATTGTATTGTAATTTTTATAAGCTGTATTGATGTTATATTTCTTTAATTCTCTTTCTATTTTTTTCGAGATATTAGGTATATAAGGTATTGATATATATTTGTTTTGAGATACTGAGTCAGGAATATTAAAATCAGAACCGAAACAGTTAGGTTGTAAGTTACAAGAAGTATTTAGTTTGTTTTTTATTTTTTTGTAATCGAAAATTGATTTGTTTATTTATGAATTTAAGTGGATAATTGTTATTTATAAGGATGCTAGTTATTAATTTTAAATTTTGTTTATGAAATTGTTTAGACGAGAGTTTAATTGCTCGGTCTACTAAACTGTTTATGACACTTGTTTTGTATTTTAAATTAGTTATGTAATTGAAATTTAGATATCTATTTGATTTTACATTTTTTCTATACCAATTGGTAAGTATTTTTCCGTTGGATTGCCTGTATAATGTTAGATCTAAGAAATTTATGGAGTCTAGGATGTATATTATTAAATGTATTTAAAAAAAGTTATTTATTAATTGCATCTGTTGCCATGATTATGTCATCGACATATCTTTGATAAAGGGAAAAATTAGGAAACACTTCAGTCTCAATATCTGCTAAAACTAGATTGGCAATTGTGGATGATATAGGTGAGCCCATAGCACATCCAAAAGTTTGTGAATAGATTTCATTTTTAAAAGAGAAATAAGTAGTCATTTTGGTAAGCCTTGAAAAATTTTCTGTGTGTTGACTTAATCTAATTTCTAACTCTTGTATTTTAGTTGTAACACATGTTAATAATTTCTGATGAAGCCATCTAAAGTGGCGAAACATTAAATATTTTATCAACTTTTACATGTATGACGTTTGGACCTTAAGGAACAACATATTTTTTATAATACAATAAACTTTTTGGCTATCTATCTCCCACAACTTTATTATTCATCGCAGCAGCCAAATTTTATTTACCTATTATACAATGCACGAATCGGCAGGAGACGATTCTAAACTTTCAACTATAAATACAACGTTTCAACATGGATTCTACCACCTCGTCAACACCACCCTAGGTGCGCACTATGAAGAGTTATTCCGAAATTTCAGCAACATAAATCACAAATATGTAAAGGTTAGTGAACGCATTTATTTTCTCAAGGCATGCATTAAAAATTTCTGAATCCCAACATTTTTACAACCTAGAAACAAGCATATTACTTTCTTTAATTTTAAACTTGAACAACAGTTTTTAGACAAACAAAAACAATCATTAATGACTGTTATTAAACTGCTCTTAAAAGACGCTTATTGTCAATTAAATTCCTTAAAGCAAAAACTAAGAAAAATGCAAAATGAATTTATCCATATCAATCAAAACCAATTGTTTATATCTTTTCTAACATCCAAAATTAATTATAACTTGAAATTGAAGAGAAAACTTCGTAACAACTCAGATAACAAAATAAAAAAACTCACATATAAAACAGAAAATATATGCAACCCAACATACACTAATGTACCACAACACTTAAATCCTAATACCTTTGTCATAAATTTAACTAATACTAAAATTCCACAAAACATCAATGATGTCTTAAGACTAGGACCTAAATTTAATTATTTTCCTAATGACAAACTACCATACGAAAATATAATTGCCAACATCGAACAAGGAATTACAAATTTAACAATACAACATCAAAACTCACCACGAGCAAGCATTTGCGATAGTTTAACCAATCATAAAAACAATAATAATTTAAAATTAACTTTTGAACAGCAACAATATAATAATGAATTAACTAAAAAAATTGCAGAAACTAAAACTTTCCTTAAAAACAACCAAGAATTGATTGTAACTACTGCTGACAAAACCCAAAAAACGGTCATTTTAAATAAAACAGAATATAACAATAAAATCTATAATTTATTAAATGACACTAACACTTATAAAAAGGAAATTAAAGATATAACACCATCAATTAAAAAAAAACAAAAATAACGAAATTGCAAAACATTTACTCGAATATAATTAGGTACATAGACAATTTTACATTATCAAAATTATCACTCACAACGGAAATCCACCTAAACTATATGGAATACCAAAATTACATAAAGAAGGCATACCATTACGACCTATCGTTGCTTTTTACATGAGTCCAACTTATAACTTGTCAAAATTTTTATCTGGAATATTAACTAAAATAACAACAAATAATAAATTTAGTGTCCAAGACTCCTGGGAATTTAAAAACGAAATTGACAATACAACGTTAAATAAAAACCACACTTTATTCTCACTAGATGTAGTATCACTATACACTAATATACCTATAGATCTAGCAATACAAACAATAAGAAATAACTGGCAAAAAATTAAGGAACATACTAAAATACCTATGGATGAATTCATTAATGAAGTCGATTTTATACTAAAAACTACTTATTTCTCTTTTAAAAATGAAATCTATTCACAAACTTTTGGATGTGCTATGGGCTCACCTATATCATCCACAATTGCTAATCTAATTTTAGAAGATGTTGAGACTGAAGTATTGAAACATAATCCTAATTTTTCCCTTTATCAAAGATATGTCGATGACATAATCATGGCAACAGATCCAATTAATAAATTAATTTTTTTAAATACATTTAATAATATACATCCTAGACCTAAATTCACTATTGAAAATGAAAATACAAAACATTCCATAAATTTCTTAGATCTAACATTATACAGGCAATCCAACGGAAAAATACTTACCAATTGGTATAGAAAAAATATAAAATCAAATAGATATCTAAATTTCAATTCCATAACTAATTTAAAATACGAAAAAGGTGACATAAACAGTTTAGTAGACCGAGCAATTAAACTCTCGTCTAAACAATTTCATAAACAAAATTTAAAATTAATAACTAACATCCTTATAAATAACAATTATCCCTCCCACTTAAATTCATAAATAAACAAATCAATTTTCGATTACAAATAATAAAAAACAAACTAAATAATTCTTGTAACTTACAACCTAACTGTTTCGATTCTGATTTTAATATTCCTGACTCAGTATCTCAAAACAAATATATATCAATACCTTATATACCTAATATCTCGGAAAAAATAGAAAGAGAATTAAAGAAATATAACATCAATACAGCTTATAAAAATCACAATACAATAGGAAAGCATGTATGCACAAACCTCAAAGACAAAACACCTATCAACATGCAATCTGATTTAGTTTATCAAATTGACTGTAATAATTGTATTTCTACTTACATAGGCGAAACAAAACAACTTTTGAAAAACCGAATATACCAACATAAATACTCAATTAAAAGAAACTTAATTTCACCTTCCAATAAAACTGCACTCACAGATCACACTATAGAAACTATCCATAACTTCAATTTTTAACACCTAAAATTTTACATAAAGAGGCTAACACTCGTAAAAGAAAGTGCTTAGATGTGATCGAAATTAAAAAAAGCCCAAATGCTATCAATTATAAAACTGACATTGAAAATCTAAGTACTATTTACTATAACTTATTTAAAGAACTCCCTCATTACTTTTCAACATATTTTTAATTGAGTAAAACGGTTCGAATTTTTCTTTCCAATTTTGTAGTTGCCCCTAAAATTACTTAATTATTTCGTCTTTTCAAAAATTTCCGAAATACGGACCTGACCTTAAGCTAAATATGCGTACGCATACAATTGACATCTTGCATTTTTCCTCATTCTGGCAGCTTGTTTCATCAAAACAAGATGTCTTTCACTTTTAATTAAAAGTTCATTGTTTAATTACATTAACTATAGTTAATGTTTAACCTCAATCAATAATGATTGTTTAATACTTCACTTTTATCCATTTTGACGCCGTATAGTTGCAATTAGTCCAAGAGCCAGTGGCAATTCGAGCAACGGACGTTCTGTAAGGCTAAAAATTTTTTTGATGATGAGTCATAGCATGCCAAGTACATATACAACGACCTGGCAGACATCAGCCCTGCACGTCATCATCCCTTATGTTTTTGAAATTGTCAAAAATATTTTAAAAAAAACTTGTCACTGTAAGCTTCAAATTTTAATATGTTTTAGTTCATGCATTGTGAAGTAGGAAAAAAAATTGACAGGCGATTTCGATGAGCACTAGTACCTGACAGGTGAGTCGAAAGATGTGCAGTATATAGGGTTAAAATAAACTTTGTTCTGTACATTTGAAATTTTTACACATGTTTAAGTGAGCGATTTAGAAAACGTGTGTACAATGCCAGGCGGTTCTGGTTAGCATATGTCTTTGACAGGCGACGGAGAAGATGCTATGTGACCCCGAGTGAGAGACGAAATTTTGCTTACTTTTTCATAAAATTCGTTATCTTCGCCAAATACCTTCAGGGCTTGAATCAAACCTTCTGTTTCTGATGAATGCACTGTTTGAAACCGCCCATTTACTCGTTTATATTTATTTTGGCAAAATACACACAACTTGTCAACGCTAGTTTCACTGACGGAGGGTTCACTAGATATTGATGCTTCGCTTTGCTCAGTAACTACTGAAGGTGTGATCTCCTCAGTTTCGATATTTGACATTTCTGTAAGAAAAGATATGATACTAAATTATTCATATTGCAAGAAATGAAATAAATTTAAAAGTATATTCAATAGTTGGCATAATAATAATAAAAAATATTATCATGCGATAATTAATTATCTTGTAACACAATAGTAGATTATGTTATTAGGAGTAAAAGTGATACTTTATGTGGCGCAGCTGAAGTTTATTTAGCCGAACGATAGTGAGGCAAATAATTCAGCTAAGCCACATAAAGTCACTTTTACTCCGAATAACATATACTATTTTATCCGCAAACGTATTCAGGTAAATTTCATTAATATAAATTTAAAAAAAAAGGATGCATCGGCCGGGAATCGAACCCAGGCCACCCGCGTGACAGGCGAACACCGTACCCCTGCGCTAACCGCTCTTGTTCAAATAACGCGCTACTGTAATGATATATGAACATACTGAATCACCCGAGCTAATAGCACACGGCCACAGCAGCTGTCACACCATAAACCACGGCGACAGATGCTCGGATCTGCTGCTTAAAGGTTTACATTAAAACTTTTTCGTACTCTTTTTGAAAATAAAAACCGGCCTACGATTTAAGCCTAAAAATTAGCAAAATTTTAAGCCATGATACAATTTAATCGGTCCAGTATCTTCGGAAGAGATAGCGAACAAACATAGAAAGAAAGACGGCAACGATTTTGTGTGCTGAGGCAGATAAAGTACGCAAAAGTCGCTATTTTATCTGCTTAGGCAGATAAAGTGACACTTTTACCTTGTCAATAAAGACAAATAAGTTGTCACTTTTGTGACGTTTGCGGATAAAATAATTTATTTATGAAAATAATAATTATTATTAATTATTCGCTTCATCATAGATTTTCACATTAATTTCAAAATTATTGTTATATTACTTATTACTATTTTGAAATTAATAATTGCTAATATATATTTAGTAGTGATTCAATTTCTGTCAAGTAACCGAATGAAAAATATGCTTAATTAAAAGATCAAACCTAATAAAGAATATATAAGTCAATAGAAAAATACCTGATGATGATGCTGGTACATTCGATGAAATTGATGGTTCACTCGGGCGATATTTTTTCATCACAGCCAGAAAGTTTTTATAACACTTCACATGATAACCTGTACTAGCATCAACCGCCTCTGGCAAATAAATGTTATTGACTTTGAAATTATGTTCTTTTCTTATTTTTAATGTGGATTTGCTTTTATCCAAAGTAGTCACTGTAAATTGTACTGTTTTGTCATGAGTTTTTTGGTTACAAATCACACAAACAATGTCTTCGGATTCCATCCTGCACACTATTTTTACTTCCTTTTACAATAAAGGAAGTATTGGATTCACCCCAAAAATTCGAAATGGAGTTTTCAACAGATCTTCACGTTTTAGAGTCCCCTGAACCCAAAAAAACGCGTTTTTGTTCATTGGTCTGTCTGTCTGTCTGTCTGTGAACAGAATATCTCAAAAACGAAAAGAGGTATGGCGTTGAAACTTCATATATAAGTTTTGTGTACTATGTAGATCCGACTTCAAACTTTTGAAGAAAATCGCATAACCGGAAGTAGGAGTTTACTCCTGTGATTTTTCAGTTCCTTTCGATTTTTTCAAAAACGGCTTTAACGATTTTTTTCAAACTTCACATTTTTATTACATTTTTAATGTGTATTGAAGTGAGATAGGTGATTTTCCAGTTCAATACATCTAAAATGGGTTTCTTTTGTTTTTTTTTTCTATTTTTTTTATTAACTCCTATTTTAAATAGAACACCCGGTATATTATTAGATTTTTTAATTCAGCTTAAAATTCTAGAGAAAATTTGTCTCTTCACCTAACGCTCTATTTTGTACCGTTTTTGTAGAATTTGTAATTTTGAAAATTTTTGACAATTGCTTAAAAATTTAAAAACTAATTTTTGGCTAATTATAAGATCACTGTAAAAGGAAGTTGTGGGCGTGTATCACACCAGATTTTTTTAAATATTAATATCTACTTGATATGCACAAACTAAACTTCACAATTAATATTAATATATAGTTTAAATTACAAAATTTAAAATAATATATAACATAGAACGCAGTAATTCGTAGTAATAAAGCAAAACACGACTGTACAGGGTTATTCATTATAAATTACCCACCCCTTATCATCGTTATTATCGTCTATAGAAAAAAAAGTTTTAAATAAAAGTTGTGTGGTTATGACTGAATTTTGTTTAAATGCTATCAAAAGTACAGTGGCGTACAGGTTTAAGGGGATACAAAAAAGTAATATATTTTTTTAAATGAAACACCCTATATATTATTAAATTTTTGGAATGATCTTTTTCTCCTGATTTCAAAAATATATTATATGTTACGCCTATATTATACCGTTTTTGAGTTATTAACCGTCGAATATCTTAGTTAAAGTAGTTACTGTAAATATGGAAAAGTTAACATTATTAAAGTAAGCTATGAAAATGACAACTAATGTTTGATAAGTGACATTTATTTAATGAAATAATCAAAATGGTTTACAGTGAGGAAGAAAAAGTCCAAATATTTACTTGTTATACTATACAAAATAATAATAAATAATAATATTCGACGTTTAATAACTCAAAAACGGTATAAGGTAGGGGTAACATATGGTATATTTTTGAAATCAGGAAAGAAAGATCATTCCAAAAATTTAATAATATACAGGGTGTTCCGTTTAAAAAAATATATTACTTTTTTGTATCCCCTTAATTATGCACGCCACTGTACTTTTGATAGCATTTTAACAAAATTCAGTTATAACCACATAACTTTTATTTAAAACTTTTTTTTCTATAGACAATAATAACGATGATAAGGGGTGGGTAATTTATAATGAATAACCCTGTACAGTTTACAAGAATGAATTGCAACTGACTAAATTTTTCTTTTAAAATCTGTTTATTAGTAGCTTCAGCGTACTTATGCGAACGTTTTGTCCGTCCGTCCGTCCGTCCGTCCGTCTGTCTGTCTGGATCGCCTGTAACTTTCGAACGGCTACAGATATCGAAATTTTGAAAGGGGGCAAAGTTGTTACTAAGGTCCCGAGCACCTTCATGCGCTATTTTGTTTTGGCGAAAGGTGGCGATTTTCCACTTTGCAAAATTTCCAAGTATTGTAGCACAGTGGCGGCTTGTCCACTTGGCGCCATCTACAGAAGTTCGGTGGTCACGTTTTGAACTACACATTCTGGGTGCACTATAATACTTAATGTTTTCGCAGTGCTGAAGCCACTCTTTAGACCTGTACTTGAGCAGTTTATTTGTGGAAGCAGGTATAAGACCCTTCAAACTTTCCGTTAGACAAACTGTCTCACTCGCGCCATTAAGTTGACATTACGTCTCTCACTCGCGCTCATATAGCATCTTCTCCGTCGCCTGTCAAAGACATATGCTAACCAGAACCGCCTGGCATTGTACGCACGTTTTCTAAATCGCTCACTTAAACATGTGTAAAAATTGCACATCTTTCGACTCACCTGTCAGGTACTAGTGCTCATCGAAATCGCCTGTCAATTTTTTTTCCTACTTCACAATGCATGAACTAAAACATATTAAAATTTTAAGCTTACAGCGACAAGTTTTTTTTTAAATTTTATTGACAATTTCAAAAATATAAGGGATGATGACGTGCAGGGCTGATGTCTGCCAGGTCGTTGTATATGTACTTGGCATGCTATGACTCATCAACAAAAAATATTTAGCCTTACAGAACGTCCGTTGCTCGAATTGCCACTGGCTCTCCGGTTAAATGTGGCTTTAATTAGTCACTTGCAAATTTTGTTATTAATTATTATAAACTTTCATGGAAGTCATTTTGGTACGCCTTGACAAATTTTCTGTGTGTTGAATTAATCTAATTTCTAACCCTTGTATTTTAGTTATAGCACATCTTAATAATTTCTGATGAAGCCATCTAAAGTGGTGAAACGTTAAATATTTTATCAACTTTTACATGTATGACGTTTGGACCTTAAGGAACAACATATTTTTTATACTACAATAAACTTTTTGGCTATCTATCTCCCACAACTTTATTATTCGCAGCAGCCAAATTTCATTTACCTATTGTAAAGGTTTATGGTAGACAATTATTATAAAAATTTAATTTAAGAAATAAATACACCCCCTACACATATTTTATTTTTATTTAAAATCACATTCTGACTGATCAAAAATAAATACATAATTGTATCAATGGGTTCAAGATTATAGTGTTTTGCTCTTTATTAGTAAATCGCACATCTGCAAGTTAACTTATTTATGGCTAGCTCTTTTTCGGTAGGCATGAAACTCAAAATCTGCAAGTTAGGTTCCCCCACATGTTCATAATTAAAAATCCCCGTGTTACGCCACTGGACTGTGAAATTTAGAAGTAGCAACGCGCAAACTCTTACTGCGCTGTCAAATTTAATCCATCAATTAATAGATTTAATGTGCGGTTCGTTTTTGTGTACTTACAGTGAATTCAAACGCACATCTATGAAAAAATTATCAGGTATTTATTCAATTTATGGTAATTTCGCGGGCTAATCTCTCTTTTGTTTCCAGTGTTCTTTGTTTCATGACGTAAAAGGACGCGGCTTGGGTCAATTCAGATGTTATCCGTTCCACTAACCTCACAATTCTAATTTGGTTATTTATTGGGTAAATAATTTGTCTGGAGACTAGGATATGCCGGCTGCTTACTCGAAATGGTAACGTCTCGCTGATACAATAATTTCCGGCTCCTCACGCTGTCAATGTAGTTTTTACAATACCTTGAACTTTTTAGGTGGTCGAACGTTCTATCTTCGGAACGGAGCCCCAAGCTGGATCTTCTCTGGAAGTGTCTGCCTGCGATGTAGATGATGCTGGCCTTGGTGCTGCAGCTCCCCACGATGCCTCGCAGTCGTCAGCTCTTAATTTCGACTCCTGGTTTGTTCGCAGTCGCTCTTCGGATATTGGAGCTGGTCACCATTCGCACTTTCGGAAACTGGCTGGTAGTGTAATAATTTTTTATTATCGTGGAAAACGTTGCCCACACGTTCACTGATACTCCAAATTTTTCTTAACACGATGGTGTAATTATTTTTTTATTATTTTGATTGTAAATAGGTTAAGAGTTAAATAATTTGGAGACACAAATTAAGCTTGGTATCTAATAATTTATTTCAATTGTTTCTCTCTGCGTTCGTTAACAACAATTGCCTATCTGGCTACATAAAAACGGATGTTAACTGGATACAATGCAATTACTTATAATCTAATTTTACAACTTAATTTATAAACCTGTACATAATCTTATTTCTAAATTATTATTTGTTTATGTTTGGAAATTATCTAATAGTCCGGCAGCGAAACCGTGTTATTTCCCTGAAGTGAAAATTTTCGTATTAAGTTTTTTTTAACGGATTCTCGTAGATTTATATGTCTATTTACCATATCCGACTGATGACAAGCTAGCATCTTTGAGCAACTTGAGATACACAGGGTGTTTCAAAACCATAAGATGATTGTATGTTTTTGGTTTCAAACTTGAATACTACTTTATTATTGTATGGTTAATTGTGCGTTAACTTATTGAATTTATTGATTTTACAAGTTTCAGCCATATACAGTGTGTTTAAAAAATCTGTGTTATAACGTTTTAATAATATTAATGAATTTCTGATATGAGAATATTTTGTGTTCCAGTTCAAAATTCAGCTAAAAATAACAACGTACGTGTTTAAAAACGAAGCTGCATGACAGGTACAGAGTGTCCCAAAATTTTTGGCTGAAACAACAAACAGACACAAAAGTTGGAGAAGGTTTCTTAGGTAGAAACCAAGCATAAATATTCCTGTAGCATGGTAATACGATCTCTAATAGCGATGTCTTTTTCAGATTCGGGTATAGTGTAACGTCTAGTTAAATATGAGTGAAAACAAGTGTTTTTTTAACTTTAAATTTGCTTGTGAAAAAAAAATTAAAAACTTTCCGTTGCTGGTGCCCAGCGCATAAAAACTTATAAAGTGCAGTAAAGTGTATGAAGATCAAAAGTTTGAAGAACTTGAAGAGATGTGTATCGCCAGGAAATGCTGTTGCCGAAGCGGGAACTTCAACAACGAAACGCAGAGGCGATCAGTAGTGCCAAATTTCAATTTTAAAAATGACTGCCTGTATTGTGGACAAAAGTGCGAGGTGGAAAAGAATAAAAAGAATCCTCATGGATGGCGACCGTCCTTTTAATTCCTAGCTTTAGAATACAAGGTAAAGAAAATTTCAAACAAGGAAGCCATTTTGCAAACGTGCGTGGAAAAAACGATACCTGGGCTGCTGAAATTAGATTAAGATTAGCTGGCTGTGTGGCAGACCTACCTACCGTAGATGCCATATACCATATGGACTGTCGTAATAAATTCATGGGTCAAAACGCTGTGCTTTCAGCAAAACGACAGTTTAGTCAGGATACCGAGGAAGAAGATATTTCTTACGAGGAAACAGTAAAAGAAATATTGACCGATAAAGAAAGAATTTGGATTCGATAGACATAAACAATATATATTTGGATTGCGGAGGACATAAACTTACTCGAGGTAATTTAATGAAAACCCTCAAGAAAAAGTTTGATGAACTGATAGTACTTCTGCCTCAGGATATGCAAATATAATAACATTCCCTAACGGTCGCGGCGACCTTAAGAATAAGTTGTGTTGAAGATGACGCTGATGATATTGAGACTGCAATTGGCAAAATAACAAAAGAAATAAAACGCGAAGTTGCTGATGTAAAGAGGAATAAAGAGAAATACAAGTTACATGTAAAACACGAGACAGTAACTAACAAACGACTTCCGGGTTTGGACCGTAACATGATTGAGATCGAAAAACTCAACGTTTCGCCCACTTTCGTAAGGGGCTTCATCAGAAGGAAAAAAGCAAAAGAGCACGGTAACTCAACGTGTTAACCACGCCAGAGGCGAAACTCTTTGCAAGGGACAGAAGAGCACGGTAACTCAACGTGTGAACCACGTCAGAGGCGAAACTCGACGAGACAGTGTTAGCGGATTGCAGTAAAACTCTATTAAAATTTTGCGAATCGCCATCACCTAAATTGGACAAAACTCCAACGGCACTTTTAATTGGGAGTATCGTCTCATCGACTTTATATAATACATTTACAAATCTTCAAAAAGGTGTAGGCGTTAAGTTTAGATTTTCAAAAGAACTAGTGAATATTTTGAACCAATTTAAAATATCATGCACGTATGATGAGCTGTTAAGATTCAAAACCCCGCCGCTTTTGAGGTGGTTAAAAATGTAAATTTAACTGGAATTACTAAAGAAAATGATGCTATACTAACCCAGGTTATTGTTGACAATTTTGACACAAAATTCTCATCGCAAAATGGCAAAACCGTACTCATTCGCTAGCTGTCCTTGCCGTTCAAACTACGTCAGCAGGAGAATTTTTTATATAATAATATATTTTTAGAACACCCTGTATTTTAAATTTTTTGTTTTTATTTTATATAAACATTATGAGAAACAAATCATTGGTAAAAAAACTGGTTTATTTACGTAAAATTTACAAATAATTTAAAAAGAGTGATATTTTACCCACTTACTACTTTTCGGACACCTCGTATCTGGAGTTGCTCAAGGATGACTCTTTGTCATCACTTGAATATCAAAACTAGGAGACCCTTAGACCCCAAATCCGTTTTGAAAAAAACTTAATACGAAATTGTTGGGTTTTACCCCGTGGCTGCCAGACTATAAGTTCTAGCGCCACTCACAAAGTTTTATTTTAATTGTCCATTTCAGCAATCTTCAAATATTACTGCTCCATTTTCTTATAGCCTTATTCGATCTATTATTGTGCTCTTTTTGCACTGTATTTGAACATTCTGTCCTTCTTACCTTTATTTAAAAATTTCATAGAACTGTACTTATTTAATTATACTGACATGTAAATTTAATTAACCTGCATGTAATAAATCCCTTTGGTGATAGATTTGTTGAATTATTTATTGGCTTTACTTTGCACCAACCTCTTAATTTATGTTAATTGATAAAACTGTTAATCTAACTTACGATTTGAGCTCTGCCTTATTGCCATACATTCTAAAGTAATCTCAATTAATATCGGCAATGCTTGACCAATGCAATCATGAATTAAAATTTCTACTATGACTTCTTGCAGTTGCCTGCCTACCCCAGCTCTGTGCTATATTTGACTTGCTTTAAATTATTGATTCTGCAAGCAGAGTTGTGTAACGGGCTAAAGACCATTTCATGTTCCCCCTAATTTTTGAGAATTAAAATCACCACGCATGTGTATTATTTCTGATCATACGTAGCATGTATGCGTTGTTATTTTAATTATCACAAAATTTTCACTGTGTGACTTCCTCGTCAGCCCAAATATTTTGACTTAAGAAAATATTTAACCTGTAAGGGAAGATAGACGGTCGGCCTTACCTTTTGGCGAAAGTTATATTGGTTATTTTGCCGGCTGGTAACTATCGGCCTAGTGGGCTAACTAGTCGCGAGGGTCGGGGTTCCAACTAAGCTGAAAAGAACACTATACGAAATACGAAGAGAATGGGCGCCAGGTCCTCGACGTAGATCCAATCCTTGTGCCGGACCGTACACAAGGTCGAAGATAAAAACCAGCAGAACAAAGAAAAATAATCAACCACCAAGGAAAATATCACAGCTTTATTACAAAATTGGTGGGTACTATAGTGCATATCCAACATAAAAGTATAGATCCAAAATCGCAGTAAATTATCACAATTAACACCAGAAATATAATACGACTAATGGTTACAAGTACATAAAACAATTGACCTAAGAATCCAACTCGAGGTGTCAGAACCGCGAAATTAGCCTGAAGGGCGTAATAACTAGGTACCTCAAAACTTATATCGAAGCAATATACTCAAAACATGACTAGATAAATTACCAATGACGTTCACCGTGAAGCGGAAAACGACACGACACGAAGCATGACTACATTAACCCAATAAAATAAACTAAGAAAGCTTTAAATAGACTATAAATCCCCGTGAAGCGGAGTACAAAATCAAGGGTGCGAATAACGCAAGCAAAATATGCAATGCCAACATCTAACCCCGAAGGTTGGCCTAAAAATTAACTTTAAGACACACAAAATTTAGATGGGGTGGTTCCAGCACGTTATGAGATCTCACAGGGGTTTGCTAGTTCCTAAAGGAAAGTCATAAAGTATTTCCTGACGTACTAAGAACTGCTTGCGGGTATTCTAACCGAGAACTAGTTTATCACAAACTCAAAAACGGGAGGCTACATAATCTCAACAAAAATCCCGTTGGTAGCAGTTTTGCCACCGCCAAAAAAATTTAACTCTAGCAAGTGATCTTAAATAAACAACAAGGTTCATGCAATACGCGACGTCAAATAAACTACAGTGATTGCAAAAGCAGCCCCAAAACCAAAACATAACAAAATTACACATGGCTGCTATGCGCAGTAATAAGTAAACTAGTCAATATCATATCTAGTAGCTCAAATTAACACCAAAAATCGATATGCACAAAAACTCTAAAATAGCAGTTCGGAAGGTCATACTAAACAGTTCAAAAGCAATTCAAATAAACGAACGATACAAATTAAAACGTTACAAAACCTCAGATGCATACGGCACGTGGAGGCCGAGCTGTTGGGAGAGATGCAAGAGGTGCGTTGGGCAGCGCTCGCAGAGGGAACGACCGCAAATCCAGGCCGCAGAGGCGAGCGGCCCGCCGGCTCGTGGAGCACCGCATGATCCAGGCAAAACCAAATGCACGACGACGAACAGGACCAATCCAGGTAATAAAACTCAATTCCATGGCGTTTAAAAACGCATTTCCATGGCGTATAACTAATTAACGCATTTCCTTGGCATAGAATAGTTGGCTATAAATTACAAATTTCCAGGTAAGCAACCACGCTGACGAAAAGAAATCGTAACAAACCTGCGAATGGTGACGAACAGCCTAACGCTCCATTCGATCGAGAAGAGCCCATTCCAAAACCGCAACAAAAGCGAACGAACGCTGGCAGCAACTCCCAACGGCTTCCAGAACGTTCCAAAGGGCGCCTTGCCTCCAAAAATCCCTCAAAACGACGAGGACGGCTATAACCAAAGCCAGCGAAGCAAAAGGTCCCTAGGGCACAAACTTCAACGATCGAAGCGATGGAAAAGAATGGAATGCAAATTGGCCAGAGCAATTCACGATCCCAGGTTATCAATGTCAAAGTCAAATTCGAAAAAAGGAAGAAAAACTATAGGTGCAGGTTGTATGTGCAGAACTGATAACAAAGTGTTCCTTTTAATTCAAAATTGAGGCTGAAGGTATTTGGGTTGCCTAACTATAGATAAAGTACTGTATATTTAGAGAATAAAAGTAAATTGCCAAATCTGACTAATTATTTCAATTAATAAGTAGGAAAATGTCAAAATGAGCGTAACAAACCTATCTCCTATTCTACCTAATCTAACTTCCTATTCTAACCTAACTTAATAAATGTGGTACAATATTTGTTTGACAACTACCCTACTCTAAACTACACTCTTTAAATATGGGTGAATCGCCGAAATGTGAAAGCGTCCCCTCATTTTGTTGTCCATCTCATTAATTAATTCGTACGTATTTTCTTTGCTCATTTTATTAAATACCTTATTTACAAACTACGGCTACCATCGCTTTTCTTCGCCATCACCATTGGAATAACGAAGTTTGTTTTCGAAGGTTCAATCACAGCATCCTCTAGCATTTGTTGTAGCTCATGTTTCACTTTCTCGCGCTGTGCAAATGGTATGGGATAAGATTTCGATTTAAAGCCCAACGATTTGTCGACAACAAGCTTAAGGCAATATTTCGTTGCTTGTCCGGTTTTCTGATTTACTATATCTTTATTTCTTTCTTTGATTTCCATAATTCTGCTTTTATATTGTAGATAATCACTCCCTATCTGTTCATCATCCAGTATTCTTTCTAATATCGCATAATTATTTATAATCACTTCGTCTCCTGCACACTTGGCAAGGCAACAATTTATATCGTCTCCCGCTCTCTAGGCTGGGCAACAATTCATATCGTCTCCTGCTGTTATATCAGCTAGGCAACAATCTATTTGCTCTCGATTCTCAACAGACCAAGGCTTTTCCATTTTTCTGTTACGTTTCAATTTTGTTAACTTTTAGCGCCTGGAGTTAGGCCATCCAACGTGCATTTTGAGCTTAGCTCTTTACCGGCCATTGCAATGCACAATTCTTCAAGTATCACAGATAGGTGGCGCATCGATTTGACGCGCGTTGTAACGATTTTGAATCGATCGCATTATTGGTCGATTTTGACGTGATAAATTCTCCCGTTGGTCAGGTGTTGAAAGGGCACGCTCATTTTATCGATTTTTGCAAACAAGCGAATTGACTTCGGTGATGTGCTTCTTGCCGTAAGCGTCCATTTTGAATGGCTTCGTAAGACGCTCGTTTTGTGCCAAGTGTTGGGCTCTTCTTGCCGCTTTTCGTTCATTAATGATGGCCTCGTAGTGCTTCTTTGTGCCTGAAGTCTCCATGGATGCGTTTCGCTAGATATTGCTATGCAAAAATTCCACGTGATCCCTGGTACGTAACATTGTTCGTTTAAGTGCAAATTTCTAATCGGAAGCCTCTTATATTAGGAGACCTTTTTGGGCTGCAGACGTCGTTGTACAGCTAATTTCGTTGGGCAGCAAACTTCCCTGGGGCAGCTTCTTCGGCGGCTCGAATCTACTTGCAAGCTCCGCTTTCAAGGGGCCTATTCGCCTGTTCTATCGCCGATTTTGCGAAGCTAAAGTGGACCCCGTGCCAAAAATTTGGGGAACCATGCCGAAATTTCACCTGCAGAAGTTCGCTGTGAAAAGGTCTCTCTACTTCGTTGAGGTTTGAATATCGCCTCAGTTGCTTTAGTTGTTTTTTAATTGTTATTAAAGTGCTTAATTTGCGCCGTGCTGTCGAGTTTAGTAATGCAGCTGATGTGTTTGTTTTATTGCAGTAATGTTTTATGGAATTTATTTGAGAATTGCTCCGTCACTGATTTAATTTAATTAATAGCGACCAGCACAACCGCTTGCAACTTGTTGCATTTCAATTAATCTGTTTGGTAATATTGTGTTATTATAACTTATTGCTTTAAATCGTTAAAGATTTGTTTCTATATTAAATTTGGCTCGAGCTGACCTGTTCATAGTAAAACATTTAGAGTTCACGATTTCTGGTAAAATTGTAATTGACTTTATGGTAGGATCCGTCTTTGCTAGTTAACTTTGCTAATGTGATATTTAACATTTAAATGGTCATTTATGGTATTACTGTAACTTGAACGAGGTAATACTGTCACACGAAAGGCTCAATTTACAAGCCAATGTGGCTTCTGGAAGTGCGTATTACACAGAACTCCCATCCAAGTTCTGACCAGAGAGAGCGTTGCTTAACTCTGCTGATCGAACGTGGACGCTTGTTCTAGCTACACCACCCGGGACCTACATGTATAGGAATTGTCACAAAATAATAACTAATATTTACAAGAAAGTACATAGATAATTATAACATGTAGTCGTTGACCGAATAATAACATTTCATATTTAAAAACGATTTCAGTTTCTTTTTGAATTCTTGGAAGCTGGAGCAGTTTTTAATGTCCCCAGGTAACAAATTGTACGCTTTAACTGCTGCATTCTGTGGAGACTTACATCCTACTACGTACTTATTAAACGGTACATGGTAATTATTTTTTATACGAGTATCAAAATTGTGAATAGTAGAATTTTTTACAAAGTTCTTTTGATTATTATAGGCATATACACACAATTTATAAATATATAATGCAGCTACAGTCAGAATGCTATATTTTTTAAAGTAATCTACTCAACTGGTACTAGAACTAATTTTGGCGATTCATCTAACAAAACGCTTCTGTAGTATAAATATCTGGTTAACTTGTGTGGACCAACCCCAAACACAAATACTATATCTAAGACGGCTACCTACATGAGCATGGTAAACATTAATTAGCTGTTCATCTGTTAGGACCGTGCGCAAATGTTTATATAAGTATAGAATAGAACATTGTTTGGAAACTAAATGTTTACAGTGAGGTCTCCACGTTAAACATTTGTCAACGTGCATCCCTAAAAATTTGATATAGTCTGTGTTTGTAATTGAACGGCCATTTATCTGAATATCCAGATTTCTACAATATTTTTGCCTATTATGAAATCTCAAAAAATTTTTTTTTCCTGCATTAAGAAATAGCGAGTTGTTACAGAACCAGCTATAGAGAACATCCATGACGTTATTGCATTTAGTTTCCAACAATTCATGTTTCGATTTAGACACGATAATAGATGCATCGTCCGCGTACAGGGTAAATAAAGCATCATCTGTTACTTTATCCAGATCATTGATGTATAAAAGAAATAGAATTGGCCCCAAAATGGAGCCTTGGGGTACGCCTACACATATATTAACGTAATTTGAAGTTACAGTAGAATTAACGCTGTTGTCAATATTTCGAACAGACACATATTGCTTGCGGTTGTTAAGAAAAGAGCTTATCCCTACTAAGATCACAAAAGATCCCAACAGGACATTCATTTTGTTCGATAAGGTTAGTTAGAATATTATAAAAGGAATATACCGCAGCAACAGTAGATCTATTCACACGAAAACCGTATTGATTTTGAGACAAGATGTTATTGCATTCCAAAAAATACAAAAGCTTGTCCAAATAACAATATTCATACACCTTAGAAAATACAGAGGTAAGAGTTATAGGTCTATAATTTTCTTTTACAGTTGGATCACCTTTTTTGTACACAGGTATGACTTTCCCTACTTTTAATCGGCCAGGGAAAACACCAATGCAAAAAGAAGTGTTGATCAGATACACTAGCGGCTTCACAATGACATGTAGTGTATGTTTGAGAACAGCAGCGGGCACATCATCTGGACCGCTAGACCACTTGTTTTTAAGCTTTTTAGTCAAAAATTCATTTTCAGTAAAAGGGTACAGCATTAGCTTATTGATAGGCGTAGCGTTGGCAGATAATGTACTAATGTTTCTATTCGGCACATGTGGTATTTGATTGACAATATCTACAACAGCATTTTTGAAAAACTCATTAAAACTATTAGCTACCAAAGTCGGATCGCTACTCAATGTCTCGTAGCAAATAACTTCTAAATTACTTTTACTTTTATTATTATTTGAAAGCTCAGACACCACTCTACAAATAGACTTAGTTTGATTATCGGAATTAATAATTATTTTTTGGTAATATGCTTTTTTAACATCATTCAACAGTGCATGATGTTGCTTTTTAAACATTTTATATACTGGGTCTAACTCGGGGTAAGTGCATTTTAAACCGTACCAGTCCTTTAAAGCCCTACTAGATAATTTTACTTTACTGTTTATCCAAGATTTATTACAATTTTGCTTACTAACATATAGTTTTTGTAGAGGGAAACAGACATTGAAATAGTACAACAAAATGTCATAAAAATAATCAAACGCAACGTTCGCATCGGAAAGAGTATACAGTGTATTCCAATTTTCGTTTAGTAAAGCGGTTTTAAATTTTTCCATCGAATTTTCTGTAAATCTTCGTGTAGAAGACCGCACATTTCTAGGTGTAGGTTTACACATTGTAAGTTCTAACTCATACAGGACCGTACGATGATCCGAAATACCATTGTCTATTACGCACGGCACGCCCGAGTTATCATAGTTAATATAAACGTGATCGATTGTTTTAACTGATGTATTTGTAACTCTAGTCGGCCGTTTTACCACGTTAGTAAGATTGAACTCTGCCAGCACATTACACAATTTTTTAAAGTCTTGAGAGCAGTTATACGAGTCTATATTAAAATCGCCACAAAGCACAATTTTTAATTTGGGTTTACACACATAATTTAAAACGTCCGCAATTTTTTCATAAAATGTTTGTAGATCTGCGGAAGGAGATCTATAACATGTTAAAATGACATACGTATTTTTACTAGTTCTATTTGTACACGATAATGCGCAGATTTCAAACAAACTGTTTGTCAACACAAAACCTTTGAAGATCGATGATTTTAACTTTGCAATAATTAACCAAGTCAGTTTTCACCCAGATTCCCACGCCACCACTTTTGTAGTCTGTCCTAGTGTAGCTAGTGTAGAGCGAATGACCCATGAAGTACCCTTAATTAATTCAATATTGGCACCAATTTCGGTCAAACATAAAAAAATGACGTCAGAAAATTGACTAACATCCATTAGCAAGTCATCTATTTTGTTGATATTAAAAGATTGTATATTTAACAATAGCAAATCTGCTTCAAAAACTTCCTTTGATATTCTTTCGTTTGTTTCCGGTAAAAAAAACGTCGAATGCATGCGTAGTCCGGCCATTTGGTGGAATCCATGGCTTTGCGGAAGTTTTCCTCAAAAATAGTCACCTTGAATGACGAGTAAACATTTGGATTTAACGACGAAAATAGTTCACATTTAACTTCTGGGAAATCTGCTTTTAGAAAATTGACTAAATTTTCCGTTTTTGTGTCAGGTGACAGGCGACTGGCACCCCTTTTATAGTAGAATTTGTGTTTGTACTACTGTTATTGCCTATGATAGCGGAATTTTTACGTCGGCGGCTTCTAGCTTTTATCCAGCCTTCTTCGATATCGTTGACGGGAGGATTAATTTTATCTTCATTGATATGGATTAATTCTTTAAGTTTTGACTGAACTTGGGCATTCATTATTGCAGTAGAGACTTTCTCTCTATTAATCGGGTTTGAAATGTTATTTTTGTTGCGATGTTTATTTTTTGAAAAAGTATCTGCCTTTGGCTTTTCGTCAAGTTTGTTATCGGTCACCGTCAATGTTGCAGGCACGAGTGCATTGCTCCGCTTTTCAATGGCATCGTTATCGGTTTTGCACGGTGTTCCGATTTGAGTATTTAATACTTTAATTTGCCCACGCAGTTCATTTATAATGATATCTTTTTGCTTAATTATATACTTAAAATTTGGCTACTTAACTTTTTATCCTGGCCTGCTATATTATCAATTGCATCAATAGCGTCAAAAAAGTCATCACTATTGTTGTCATTATCAGTTTCACAACATACAATCGATAGATCACTAACAAAAACAATATTGTTCGACCGTTTTGCACAACTCAGATGATACTGAATGCCACACTTAACACATGTTGCCCGCTAACCACTTTATTCTTGCATCTTTTGCACACAGCAGGTAACACACATCCACTCGTTTCCGCCATATTGCATATTGCTACGAATGCATAAGGCTCGTTAGTTTTATTAAAAGGCCGCCGAAACGACTTTTTAAAAAACGTTTATTTTTATTTTACAATGAAATATAACATTGGAAGCACACAGCTAGCCGCCGGACAATTTCTTACATCTAGCTATGATACGAACACAATGGAACTTATCGACTGACTGGAGCTTAACTTAGAGGTGCAAGCTACTAGTATATATACTATGCCTAATCAGCTAAGATAAGCGTTATCTCTAAAAGGGAGCGTGAGACAGGAAGCCACGTGCGTTCAAGGTTGCAGACTTGCAGTTCATATAAAGAAGCTATTATCGTTCAAGGTTGCAAGCTTGCAGTTTTACACAGGGGGCCTATTGTCTAGTCATAATATAACTCGTTATCTTGGCGTGTGCAGAACGCAACGTTTAAGGACCATTTCTTTTTGTTCTAAATTTACCTAATCATTTATATTGCTGAATTTTATTACATTAATTAAAAGTTTGGGTCCTAATTAAGGTCAAGAATTTGAATTGTTGTTTAACATGTATTTATGCTAAATAGGGCTGTGTGTTACATTTATCTGGATCGCATACTTGTATGTTTTAATTATCTGGATCGCATACTTGTTATTTATCCATATGTACAGGCTGTGTCGTATATTTTGGAACAGTTGTGGTTATTATATGTGCAATAAGGTATTCTGACTTTTATTTGCTACTGCATAGAGTCTCTGTTTTCTTGAATGAGCTATTTAGGTTCGCCGTTACACGTTTCATCTGGTAGTATTAAAACTGAAGCTAGACAGATCCTGCAAGATCAGGTAATTCGTTCTTAATAACCCACTCCCATCTTCGGCTGAGAGGCCGCGAGCGTACACTCCCAAGCTACGCCTTTTTGGTGGCAGAGATTCTGAAGCAGGTATTAGTGCAGTGGGACATAGTGTTGTAATGCATTATTTAGTTGTTAAATTGTTGTATCGTATTGGGAAATAAGGGGTAACATCTCCAACTTGAATACATTTTCGCATTCCATCTATTTTAATTCCAACTTGCTGGATGATATCAACACCTATCACAAATTGTACATTTAAGGCAGCTACTATATAAAATCGGACATCAAATTCTTTTCCATCTATGCTTATTTGGATTGCCAATACTTTACTGGTAGTTGAGATTTTCTTTCTTGTTGCGGACAATAAATCAATCTTGTTAACTTTAATAATATTGCTTTGTAAAGTATTCAGATGATTATTTATAACTTCCTCCTGTACTAAGGAAACCATTGCTCCACTATCAATTAGCGCATAGTATTCTTGATCTAAAATTCTCAATTTAACAAACGGTAAACATGATTTTGTAACCTCTTCTTCATTTTCCTTCAATAAATATTCCCCCGTTCTATCAAAAGTGACGGTAAAGTTGGCAATGTACTTAAAACTATTATTATTTACAACATTTCCATAAATTGGGGTTTTCTTTTAACGCCCGAAGGCTCTCTAAATCTTCAACATTATTCACATTCCCCATTCTTCCAGTTAATATCGTATTGATGTAGGGTTGGTCTCTATTCTGCGCCTGATCTATTTCTTGGCATCGTTTTTTATTCCTCTCATCAATTAGTTCTTCGTAATTCTTCCTGTTATCCCCCTATTGTAGTTATTCCGGTTCTGAGTTGCCCAATTACTGTTATACCCTCTGTTTTGATTAAATGCCCGATTGTAGTTATAGTTCCCATAATTCCTTCTATCTTGTTGATTGAAATTGTTGTTATTAAAATTATTATTGTTTGGCCTAAATTTATTTTCGAAAGTATCTCCCAATTATCTTTTACTAAAATTTTGACGCTCCGTCGTTCGGTTCTCACTTCTTTCGTTAAATACAGCCATGTCGTAATTCCTAACGATTTCCAGGAAATCACTCGATGTTTTGACGTTTTGTACTGCCACGGCTCTGGTAATCTCTGCTTCGAGGTGTCTTGAAAAATGCTGAATTATCTCCTCTTCTGACAGTTTAGGAGTAAGGTACTGGGCCTTGTTGAACCTATTCACAACGTACATCTCCCGAGAACCTCCTTTGTCGACGTATTTCCCGGATGTCAATTCCGTCCTCACCTGGGATTGGTACGAGTTGCTCCAGTACTGTTCAGTAAAGAGCGCTCTAAATTGTTCATACGTTGTGTACTTCGACTTGACAATACTGTGCCAGATTTCTGCATTCCCCCTCATAGCTATGTTAATAACTTGTGGTTTTCGGCATTCGGTCGTTACAGTTTTAATGATGTCGTCAAGCTTCGCCAAGAAAATCATTGGCAGCTCTCCGTACCTGCCCTCAAATTTCGGAATGAATTCCATGCTAAAGCTGGGAGGTGCCACGCTAGCAGGGTACTCTTGCGTTTGTTCAAACTTTTCGTTCACCCCCTGTAGCTCCCTTGTGAGTCTATTATCTACCATGACAATACGGATCGCATTCTGGTTTCGTTCTTCATGCGCTTTGTTGAACCTTTCCTCTGCATTCTTTTTTAAGCTGCCTAATTCCTGTTCCATCTCTTCCTGATGTTGTACTAACCGTCCCTGTGTTTTAATCTCGAGTCCTAACATTCTGTTTTCTATTTCTTCTCCTTTCCTCCTTAAACTTTCATCCACTATCTGCAATACTTCCTGCTGTATTTCATCCTTAGCTGTTTCTTTGAATGTGTCTAATTTTTGTTTTAACCCGTCAATCTTCACTTGCACTTCTTCTTTATTTTTCTCTTGCATTTTAGTTAATGCTTGTTTTAGGCCCTTGACCATAAGATTGGTGTGATCGTAGGCCCTTTTTTCTCTCTCTCCCGCATCCTGTTTTAATCCATGCTATTTGTGAGTGTTTCTTGTAATTTTCTTTCTCTTTTTTCGGCTTCTTGTCTTTGCTCCTGCACATTGCTTGTAATTGCTTCTTGTACATTGCGTGTTATTATTTCTTACAATCTTATTTCTTGTTCTTCTTCCTTTTTCGCCTGCTCCTCGGCATCAGTCCGAATTTCTTTCCGGGTCGTTTCTTGTACGTCCTCCACTTTTCGAAATAATGCCTCTATTATTCCACTTAATTCTGTCTCTAGTTTCGAAGCTTGGGGCGGTTGCGCTTCTACCTGATCCCCCTGCATTTGCGGTTCTGTCGGTGGCTCTTGTATTTCCATAACCTCTCCGGCTTGCTGTTTCCCTTCCTTCTTTTCCTCGTTCTTCTTTTGCCTTCGAGTCATTTTTCTTGATTTCTTGTTGCTCGTAAGTAAAATGAAAACGCTTGCCCACTCGACAACAACCACCCACACAAATAAAGCTTTTCAAAGAAACAATTTGACACAATGTATCTACCCTGTATAAATTTCTGTTAGATACTACGGCAATAATGGCAGCGACAAATAATTATGTATTGTTGCGCCAGTTTTATTAAAAGGCCGCCGAAACGACTTTTTAAAAAACGTTTATTTTTATTTTACAATGAAATATAACATTGGAAGCACACAGATTAGCTGCCAGACAATTTCTTACATCTAGCTACGAACTAACTGGAACTTATCTTAGAGGTGCAAACTACTTGTATATATACTATGCCTAATCAGCTAAGATAAGCGTTATCTCTAAAAGGGAGCGTGAGACAGGAAGCCACGTGCGTTCAAGGTTGCAGACTTGCAGTTCACAGAAAGAAGCTATTATTGTTCAAGGTTGCAAGCTTGCAGTTTTACACAGGGGGCCATTGTCTAGTCATAATATAACTCGTCCGCCGATAAAATGTTCAATGGGTGGTATTCAAATATGCCTCCATTGAACTTACAAAGAGAAAAGAAAATTAAACTTATGCATTTACGTTAACTGGTTCAAAATCTGTATTTAAAAATCTAATAAGTTTAATCTTCATTGTGTTTCTATTATAATACAAATACAATATAAAAATTATTAACATAAGAATAGTACACAGAGTAAATATAATTGCAGACACACTTAAATTATCAGATTTAATATAATTAACAGGTTTTAACAAATTTTCATATTTATTAAGCTTAATTCGGTCCTCAACCAATTTCTGGGTGTCAACAGGTATCAAGTCAATCTTTGAAACATTTATGTGGTTTTCGATTCAGGAATTATTAAGCGGTCAATGTTTGAAATTTTTAAATTAACAATTTCATTTGAGGTTCTTTTTGCGGTGAATAACATGTGTTTTTGATTTATTGAAACAAGACAGTCTGAACTGAGGTGTAAGAGGTTAGTGCCAGATATTCCTTTTCTAAAATTCTGATTTTTACATTTGACGTCCAATATTGCTTCAGATGGGGAAGATATTAACCATGTCGCAGGATTTATTTGTGATATTTTGATCTCTGTTAAATTGAATAAATAAGGGATACATGTTTTATTTTTATTAAATGACAGAAGTTGTGTTTCGCACAATTTGTCGTTGGGAATTTCAAAGTAGTTATTTTGATTACAAAAGTAGGTGTCTAAAGTTATAAGTTTACAATGACTTATTTCAACGGGAATGCTGTTTTTAACGATGAATAATAAAGTACTATATGTAGGTATAATCATACGAAATTGATAGTTTTGGATAAAAATCGGAAATGGTATTAATTGTATCATTTGATAATCGTTAGTTTTGGAAGTAAGAGGTATTTCGAATATAAATGTAATTCTGTTTTTAACTTGGTAAACTTTTGTAATGATAATTGACTCGTATAAATGTAAATACTGTAACTCTGCAGGATATGGAATAGTTAAAGCTTTTTCTGATATGCTATTGAGATACGTCGAAATTTCATTTAGATTTTCAATGAAATCGTCATTATCAATTAATGACATATGCATCTGTTGATTTTGGGCAAAAGTTAATGCATTTTATAGTTCCAAACAAGTGTTAATAAGTAGTTGTAAAAATTGAATTGCTTCTAGCAAGACTGTTTTTAAGGAGTATGTAGCGAGATTTTTGCCTAATTCCTCATTTTGTAAAATTATTTTATTTATATTTCTATCTAATAATTCCTGACTCTTTGCTATAACATTGATTACTGAGATGGTATCATTTAAAATTTTAGTTTGTTCTAATATAACGTCATTTTGAATTTTATTGCTTTCTTGTAATTTAGTAATCATAGATTCATATCTGACTCCATCATTGGCGTCGAGGTTGCCAGTTAAAAATTTGAAGGCGGATCCAAGTCCGTCGAAAAGTTAATTAAGAGGACTTTTATTAATTTTATGTTTAATATTGTGAAATAATTGATTCAGAAGTTTATCAGCTTTTTCTACGTATTGTTTTAATATTATAAGTTAATTATTACGGTTGATAATCATGTCAATTTTCTCAAATTTCTATATTCAATAACATAACTTTTATTTTAAAGTAACGGTATTACTTTCATTAAATTAGTTCTAAGTGTGTCATAACTAACAAGTATAGGAGTATAGTCTACATTTCTAATAAGCGTCCATTCGCTTTGTTTAAGCACTACGTTTCCTAAGTTTAAGGGATATAATCCGGGATTATCTTCTAAATTCTTAATAATAATATCGCTCTGTATAACTGGTGATTGAGTCAGCAGGGTACATGCGATGAAGAGGGTAGTAATCCTGAAAAAAGGGAGAGCAATAATTCTTTTTAGTCAGGGTGTTTTATATTTCCATTTTTTTAAAATTAGATTTAATTTTGAATTTCAACTTTACTTCTGAAATTTGCTTTAACAAATATTTTTTCATTTAATTGGAATGTTTGATTTTTCCGAATTGGTTTTAATTTTAAATTTCATCGTTACTTCTGAAATTTGTTTTAACAAATACTTTTTCATTTAATTGGAATGTTTGATTTTTCAAAATTGGTTTTAATTTTAAATTTAATCTTTACTTCTGAGATTTGTTTTAACAAATACTTTTTCGTTTAATTGAAATGTTTGATTTTTCTGAATTTGAATTTAATTTTAAATTGTTGTAAAGGTTTTTCTTTGTTTTCCTTTAGCAATATCAATTATAAAGGTATGTTGCTGTGAACATTTAGTTTTAACGCGAGAAATATTGTGATTATTAAAATTGTAAATACCATATTATGCTGGTCTTGTTTGTTTGTTAAATGTAATTTTTATTTGAGTTTTTTCTGATTTAAATGATTTTAGTCTTAAGTTTTTTCTTAAGATATTATTTTTAAAAATACTTTTGATACTTGAAGTTACTGGTTTATATATTAAAATTTATTTGCAATACTTAAAGTTTTTCAAAAATTCAGGGGTGTGTACAATCTTATTTCTTTCTTTAAACACACGGTTAAAAATTTAGTTATTTGGGCAAAATTTTTGATAAATGTTCTTTAATAGACTATTTGGTTAAAAATGATTTTATTTCGATTTTTAAGTGCTGGGAAATTTTGATTATTGAATTTTTAGATGAATCTGATTTTATTCCTTCTAAAGTATTAATATATTATTATATAGCTACTAATCTAAATATTTTACAAATTTATGTTTGAATTACTAAATCTTATGAGTTGACTTTTATTGTCAATTTCGTAACGGATAAAGGTATTTCGGGAGAGTAAAATACATCTCTGTATTGAAAACATAAATTAGTCAAAAGAGTTTTTTCGTCTTCGTTTAAATGGTCTAATCTTAAATTGTTTTTTAAATTGTTATTTAAATTAATTATCTAAAATACTTTTAATGTTTGGAGTTTTTATATTAAAGTTGTTAAAAAAATGTTATTTAAATTAATTATCTAAAATACTTTTAATGTTTGGAGTTTTTATATTAAAGTTGTTAAATCTGATAGACTGATTTTTGTTGAGCTCATAATTTTTATTTTTATAAGATTAAGGATTATAAATATTAATTTCTTGTATTTCATTTAAAGTATTAATTACACTTGTTTTAAATTGATTATTGTATGATTTCACTAATGCTGAAGGCATAATTAATTTGTCATAAAATTTTAGTTTTGGAGCTATTTTAGTTCCATTCTTTCCTACTGCTGGTAAATTTACAAAACATTCTGTACGCGGAGGTACTACAAGTTTTCTGACAAAATCTGAGTTTTTAAATTTGGAAAAATTACATTCATTACGTTTTTGAATTTCCTGTTTAGTTTTTGATGGATTATAATAGAACGCTATTACTGTTTTTTCTGTTTGAATGTGCATCCATTTATAATCTATTCGTGCGGATAATTTTGAAAGCAAATCGGATCCAATAAGTCCTACATAGTCTTGGTGAAAATTGAATAAATAACACGTATGTGTTCCGTTTTTATAAAAAAGATTAGGAATGGGTAAATCTGCAATTAAGTTATGTTGAGAAATTCCATGAGATGTAACTATCTCGAATTCTGTTTCATAAATATAATTTGGAAAATGTTGTTGTACAAAATCTGGAGAAATTATTGTTTGTGAGCTACCTGTATCTATTAAAAGTTTATCGCCGGTGGCGGGAATTATAATATAAGGAAGGTTTGATTTTGGATTTACATTAAAAGTTAAAATATTCTTTTCCGAGGCTCTTAATAAAAATTTACAGTATCGTCTGGATCTGGATATTCGAAATAATCTGGGGTGTGATCTAAGTCTTGTGAATTATCAGGGTCAGAATATTCCTGAAGGTTTTCGTTAAAATTTTCTGGAGTTGAAAATTCTCCATTTTCAAATAAATTTTCGGTTAAGTCTTCATATTCATCCGGAGGTTTTTCTTGATGGTAATTTAAATGATTAAAATTTCCATTAAAGTTCTGAGAATTTGCTCGATATTTATTAGGGAAATTTGATTGTTGAGTAGCTGGTCTTTTTATAGTGCTAAAGTCCATAGGTTCTGGTTTATTTGTTGGTGAAAAATTTGGTTTAGGTGCAAATGCATTAAATCTTGAATTTTGAGTTATTCTAGAATTATTAGGATTGTTAAAATTCGTTGGACTTTTAAAATAGTTGGGATTTTGATTAAAATTACTTTTAGGATTTTGGTTAAAATTACTTCGATTTTGTTGGAATGGTCTTTGCATAAAATTTGGGTTATTAAATTTAGGTTGATATGAATTTTGTGTTTGAATATTGGAAGTTAAATTTGATTTATTTAATTTCTGACTTTGAAAATTATTTTGATTTTGAGAATATCTGATATAAATTTCTTCTTTTACTATGCTTAAGGCTTGTTCTAGTGAAGTTGGGTTTCTACTTCTTACGAAGCTTCCTAAATTTTCATTTAGTCCACTTGTAAAAGTGCGAAGTGCTAAATCTTTGTTAGCCTTTAATTTATAAGTGATAATGTCTTTTGATTCTTGACTCAGAGAAACTTTTGAATTATAAATAGCCAAATGGGTTCTAACTTTATTGAAAAATTCTATGGGAGAGTCTTTATTCTGTTTTAATTTAGTTAAATCAATTAAAAGATTCAATTCTGACCTTTGGTCGCCAACATTTTCAATTAAGACATTTTTTAAGTCTTTCCAAGTATCGTACTCGTAACCTGTAATTACTTCTAACGCTTGACCTTTTAATTTATTTCTTATCGAATTTAAAATTATTTGGTTGATATAATCGTTTGAATTTTCTGTGCAAAATTTAGTTGCAATGATTTCTGCGGATCTGACAAATTCCGAAAGAGTGGCTTGATTACCATCGTATGTGGGAATTTCATTTAGTAAAGCTACATTAAAATGTGGGGGAAACAATGATGCGTTTTGGTCAACCATATTTGGGTTGTTACAATTATTTAAAAATAAAATTCTAGGGATAGAATTCCTTGGTGAGCGTGATCGATCTCGTGACATAAAATTTTTACAATTGTTTCAAAATATAATTTTCTTCTAATACTTCAAGATAATAGTGATCTAAACATAAAAATTTTGTAATTGTTAAAAAAAAAAATTTCTAGGTGTTTTTACTTAAGATTCTCGCCTTAACATAAGAATTTTTGTAGACAAAAATTAATTTTACTTTATTTGTTTCGCTTGATTTTTTATTTTGTTTTATGTTAGTAAACAATTTATATGACTAGGGGATGTTTCTAATACCTTGTTAGGAACCCTACGCGCAAGAACGCAAGCACAAATGCAAATTAAGCACACCTAGTATGTGCAGCAATTGGGCTGGCTTACTACGTTCTGCCTGATCTTATAAATAAATATTTAAAACTATGTTAGTATAATTTTTAAATTTTATATTATTTAACTTTGTTGCTTAGGCGAACGCTTTAATAACTATCACTTTTGAAAATTATATTACGTTACTTTGTTGCCTTTAAAAAAATTACCTTGTTGTTTAGGCGAACGCTTTAATAATTATTACTTTTGAAAATTATATTACGTTACTTTGTTGCCTTTAAAATATACCTTTGCTTTTTCTCTAAAGCTTGAAAATTATTTTTTTTTAAATATACCTTTGCTTTTTCTCTAAAGCTTGAAAATTATTCTTTGAATTATAAAAATATGCACTTACATTGTGCGTTAAAATTGACGAACGGCGTGCGATCTGCTACGTCCTGTTGTCTTCAAAAAGGATGCGTCGATCCTGTTGATGTCGGCTGGCCTGCAAACAGCTAGGTCCTGAAGTCCGACTTTGGATAGTCTGCTTTGCGCTAGAGCGTTATCCAAAAGTTGTCCTGGGGTCGTCGTTGTTGACGTTGCCAAACCAGAGACTGATCCCAATGATCAAGTGGTCCCAATGACCAGATGGTTCCAATAACCACGGAGGAGCAGGAGCTGGGTCGACGGGCGCTTCTCACGATCGGGCGATGTTTGTCCCTGTTGGAGATGTCCGAAGATCCGCTGGGTGGTAGGTGTCGATTTGTGGCAAAGAGCTGAACCTCAAGGAAAGTTGCTGGTCGACTCGATGTTTGTAGTTTTCCAGGTTTTCCTCCACAAATCCGAACGACTGCGCCAGTTTTATTAAAAGGCCGCCGAAACGACTTTTTAAAAAACGTTTATTTTTATTCTACAATGAAATATAACATTGGAAGCACACAGATTAGCTGCCAGACAATTTCTTACATCTAGCTACGAACTAACTGGAACTTATCTTAGAGGTGCAGGCTACTTGTATATACAGCCTGTTCATAATTAAGTGTGCACTATTGCTATCTCGGTTGCTATTATAGCTACGAAGTTGGTTAAATTAGTAAAATAGTAGCATATTTCGTTCCGATTAAAATGGCGCAAACAAAAAAACAATTGAGCTTCGGGTTTTTGACATATGTCAAAAAATGCATTTTTTTTTAATGGAACGCCCTGTATATTATGACGTCAATCGATAGCCAATCTTCTTCTGAACAAAAAACTTCTTATACTCTACTATCTTAAAGTTAATAACAATGGAGATATACGCCTGTTCAAAATTAAATACGTTGTAGCTCCCATAATAAGGAAGTTAGCAATAGTGCACATTTAATTCTGAACGGGCGTATATCTCCATTGTTATTAACTTTAGGATAGTAGGGTATAAGAAGTTTTTTGTTCAGAAGAAGATTGGCTATCGATTGACGTCAAAATATACAGGGGGCTCCATTTTTTAAAAATGCATTTTTTGACATATGTCAAAAACCCGAAGCTCAATTGTTTTTTTGTTTGCGCCATTTTAATCGGAACGAAATATGCTACTATTTTACTAATTTAACCAACTTCGTAGCTATAATAGCAACCGAGATAGCAATAGTGCACACTTAATTTTGAACAGGCTGTATACTATGTCTAATCAGCTAAGATAAGCGTTATCTCTAAAAGGGAGCGTGAGACAGGAAGCCACGTGCGTTCAACGTTGCAGACTTGCAGTTCACAGAAAGAAGCTATTATTGTTCAAGGTTGCAAGCTTGCAGTTTTACACAGGGGGCCATTGTCTAGTCATAATATAACTCGCCTAATTTATGTAATGGCGACCAACTGTTATTCGTTTTTATCTATTTACTTTAGCTAGTTCTACCTTTGTCAATTCTACTTTTGCTAATTCTACTTTTGCTGATTTTACTTTTGCTCCACGTTGGGATCGACAAATTTATATGTAAAGGTTTATGTTAGACGATGATTATAATAATTTAATTTAAGAAATAAATACACCCCCTACACATATTTTATTTTTATTTAAAATCAAATTCTGACTGATCAAAAATAAATACATAATGGTATCAATGGGTTCAAGATTATAGTGTTTTGCCCTTTATTAGTAAATCGCACATCTGCAAGTTAACTTATTTATGGCTAGCTCTTTTTCGGTAGGCATGAAACTCAAAATCTGCAAGTTAGGTTCCCCCATATGTTCATAATTAAAAATACCCGTGTTACGCCACTGGGCTGTGAAATTTAGAAGTAGCAACGCGAAAACTCTTACTGCGCTGTCAAATTTAATCCATCAATAAATAGATTTAATGTGCGGTCCGTTTTTGTGTAATTACAGTGAATTCAAACGCACATCTATGAAAAAATTATCAGGTATTTATTCAATTTATGGTAATTTCGCGGGCTTATCTCTCTTTTGTTTCTAGTGTTCTTTGTTTCATGACGTAAAAGGTCGCGGCTTGGGTGAATTCAGATGTTATCCGTTCCACTAACCTCACAATTCTAATTTGGTTATATATTGGGTAAATAATTTGTCTGGAGACTAGGATATGCCGGCTGCTTACTCGAAATGGTAACGTCTCGCTGGTACAATAATTTCCGGTTCCTCAAGCTGTCAATGTAGTTTTTACAATACCTTGAACTTTTTAGGTGGTCGAACGTTCTATCTTCGGAACGAAGCCCCAAGCTGGATCTTCTCTGGAAGTGTCTGCCTGCGATTTAGATAATGCTGGCCTTGGTGCTGCAGCTCCCTACGATGCCTCGCAGTCGTCAGCTCTGGATGTCGACTCCTGGTTTGTTCGCAGTCGCTCTTCGGAAATTGGAGCTGGTCACCGTTCGCAATTTCGTAAACTGGCTGGTGGTGCAATAATTTTTTATTATCGTGGAAAACGTTGCTCACACGTTCACTGATACTCCAAATTTTGCTTAACACGATGGTGTAATTATTTTTTTATTATTTTGATTGTAAATACGTTAAAAGTTGAATAATTTGGAGGCACAAATTAAGCTTGGTATCTAATAATTTATTTCAATTGTTTCTCTCTGCGTTCGTTAACAACAATTGCCTATCTGGCTGTATAAAAACGGATGTTAACTGGATACAATGCAATTACTTATAATCTAATTTGACAACTTAATTTATAAACCTGTACATAATCTTATTTCTAAATTATTATTTGTTCATGTTTGCAAATTATCTAAGTTCTAGCGCCACTCACAAAGTTTTATTTTAATTGTCTGTTCACTTGTGTCATTACACTGACTTGTTTTTTATAAACGCAAATCTTGTCCATTTCCTGTGGTGTCATTCTCGTGCATTTTATAAAACCTGCCTGAATTTCACCAATCTTCAAATATTACTGCTCCGTTTGCGTATAGCCTTATTCGATCTATTATTGTGCTCCTTTTGCACTGTATTTGAACATTCCGTCCTTCTTACCTTTATTTAAAAAGTTCACAGAACTGTTCTTATTGAATTATACTGACATGTAAATTTAATTAGCCTGCATGTAATAAATCCCTTTGGTGATAGATTTGTTGAATTATTTATTGGCTTTACTTTGCATCAACCTCTTAATTTATGTTAATTGATAAAACTGTGAATCTAACTTACGATTTGAGCTCTGCCTTATTGCCATACATTCTAAAGTAATCTCAATTAATATCGGCAATGCTTGACCGAGCAATCATGAATTAAAATTTCTACTATGACTTCTTGCAGTTGCCTGCTTACCCCAGCTCTGTGCTTTATTTGACTTGCTTTAAATTATTGATTCTGCAAGCAGAGTTGTGTAACGGGCTAAAGACCATTTCAATATATGGGGTGTTTATTGAGAGGCATCGGTTAAAAGGATACTATAAATTAGAAAGACATTGCAACATAAACAACACTTACAGGGTGTTTCTAAAAGAATGGGACACCAATTAGTCATAGATTCCTCACGTCATAATAAATCGATTAAACATAATATACTTTAGTTTAAAGTCTCTTCAGTAAGAAGTTATAGGGCCTTGAAGTTAAATTTTTATTTTTTATTTTTTTGCTAATTTTCAGAAATGTAAAGATATTGATTGGAATTTGGTACACATGCTTAATATTATGTACTGCATTAATAGAAGAAATTAGACTGACTGTAAGCGGCCCTTTACCTACTTTTCAAAACTTTGTTTAGCTCTAACTTCGTTATCTGTAATTTTTTTTAAAATGTTAGGTTATTACCAGGAATGCAAGAAGAAATACCAAGAGAGTACAAATAGGAGATTCGGAGAACAAAGAGAAGAAACGGGAATAGAAGAAAAATGGAAGATGTTTAAGGAAACCGTGTTAGAAACAGCAAAAGAATATTGCGGAATATCAAAAATAACAAATACAGATATAAAAAGAACAGAATGGTAGACCGAAGATCTGAAGCGAAAAATAAAAGAGAAGAAAGAAGCATGGAAAATATACTTAAATAAGAAGCTGCCAGAAGACTACGAAAAGTATAAGGAGAAAAGAAAAGAGGTAAAAACAAAAGTAAAGAAAGCAAAAGAAGAGTCATGGATAAGATTTGGAGAGAAAATGACAAAATATTATAAAGAAAATCAAAAATTATTTTATGGAACATTAAAACAACTAAAGAAAAAGAAAGAGTACAATATGGTGAATATAAAAGATAAAGACGGAAAAATAATTACAGACGAACATGAAATATTGGAGATATGGAGACAACATTTTGAGGAACTAACAGAGAACAGTGCAAAAACAAAGGAGGCAACAAACCATAGTAGCAACAAGCAAGAAATGGAAGAAATCGGCCAGAAAGAAGTGATAGAAGCAATAAAAAAGATAAAAATAGGCAAGGCCCCAGGCAAAGATGACATAACACCCGAAATGATGAAATATTTAGGAGAAGAAAGAATTAAGAAAATAACAGAAATTTTTAACGAAATAGCCAAAAGCAAAATGACACCAAATGACTGGAATATAGGTATAATACTACCGATCTACAAGAATGGCGACAAGCGAATAAACTGCAATAACTATATAGGGATAACTCTATCAAGCATTCATGCAAAATAATGGCAAGAATAATAGAGAAAAGAATAAGGGGCAAGATCGAAAACACGTTAGAAGACACACAATGTGGATTTAGAGGAGGAATGAGCCCCCAAGACCTATTATTCATGTTAAGACAAGTGAGTGAGAAAATAATAAATAAAAACAAGGAAATACATGTATGCTACATTGATTTGAAAAAGGCATTTGACAAAATAAGAAGGGACGATATATGAAAAGCTTTAGAAGGAAGAGGGATAGGAAGTCGAATAATAGAGGTATTAAAAGCGATGTATAAGAATAATAAAAATATAGTAAGAACAAACAATGAAGAATCAAGGGAGTTCAGAACAGAAATAGGAGTCAAACAAGGATGTGTACTCAGCCCACTACTATTTACAATCGTGATCGACGTAGTAGTGAAAGAAGCAAAGAAAGGGATGAAGAAAGTAAAAATACGAAACTGGAAAATGGAGGAAATCTACCTGACGGAACTAATGTTTGCAGACGATATGGCCATCTTTGCCGAATCGGAAATAAAACTACAATACAACCTAGATATACTGAACCAGGAACTGCAAAAGATTAATATGGAAATAAACACAGACAAGACAAAAAGTATGATAATATCAAGCAAAGAAAAAATACACAATATATACTTAAACGGACACAAAATAAAACAAGTGACGAGTTTCAAGTACCTGGGATCAATAATCGAACAGAATGGAAAGCTAGATAAAGAAATAAATGAAAGAATGGGAAAAATAGGAATAGTATTCAACATAATAAAAACAACATTTTTAGGCAAAAGGGAAATACCTAAACGCATAAAAACAGCAGTAGTGAAAAAAGTAGTCAGACCGGCAATCTTATATGGGAGCGAAGCATGTACAGTCACGGACAAGCACAAATCAAGAATAAATGCTATATATATATGAGGTTTCTGAGAAAAATTGAGAACAAAACAAGAAGAGACAGAATAAGAAACGAAACACATAGACAACAACTCAAGATAATACCTGTATATGACAAAATGATAGAGAGTCAACTAAGATGGTTTGGACATATATGCCGTATGAGTGAAGATAGACTTACAAGAAAAATATATGAAGCGAAAACACAAGGAAAAAACAAAAAAGGAAGACCGAGGAAAACATGGAATGATGGGATAAGAGAAGAAGCAGAGAAAAAAGGAATAGCATCGGAAGGAATAAAACAAAAAACAGAAGACAGAAAGAAATGGAGGGAAATATGCAGAAAGCAAGAGTAAAACTACACTCGGCTTACACCTAACGGTAAACAAGGCTTATGATTAAGAAGAAGAAGAAGAAGGTTATTACCTGAAAGAAAATTAAAATACACAAAAATGTACTCTTAGTTCATAAGCATTTACCTTAAAATGTTTAGCAAATGTCTTTAGTTGTCTTTAAGACGTGCAATTATCAAGTAGCCATTATCACAAAAACAATGCGTAATGATTGTAATCTAGTAAACAAAAACAAGAAATCTATTAATGACGTTGGTGACATCAGTTTTTTGTCTTTTGTGTTTACGAAAATGCTGCGACATAACGAACCTTGCAGTATTGGAGAATTCGTTACGTAGCGGCATTTTCTTAAACATAAAAGAACAAATTCTTATGTCACTAATGTCATTAATTGATTTATCATTGTTTTTACTAGATGGCCATTGTTTTTGTGATGGCTACTTGATAATTGCACGTCTTAATGATAACAAAAAACCTTGATGGGCATCTTAAGGTAAACGGTTGCTTTTAGGCTTAAGAACTAGGAGTACATTGTTTTTGTGTTTTTTAATTCTCTTTCAGATAATCACCTAAAATTTCAAAAAACTAAGCCCCACTTGAGTTGCTAAGTTAAAATAACACTCCTTCTCGTGGTGTTATTTGTATTAATGTTAAGCTACCCGTTGTGAGCCAAAATGTAATAACACCCCCTTTTGGACCCTACTTGAGTTGCCAATTGGAGCTGAACTACACTTTGTAGTATCAAATTAAATATACGCTTTTACAAATTATTAAAAAGAAATATCATCAGGTACAGTTCACTTGTGTATAGTATTCCAACCAAAAATTGGAAAGTTATTTAAAATCCAGTACACCATGAAAAGTGTAAGTCATGACTAAGTTGGTTTCATACAATCAGTAAATAATATTCTAATGTCAATCAGCTTTCAAGTAATGACAGTTCATCTACAAATGGTACACGTAACTGTTTTGTTAAGGCATTGTAACATTGTGCATGATTTAAGTATGTGCTAGTTGAGTTTTTAAAACCGTATAGTAGCATAGAAAATTTTGAAAAACGTATATATCTTCCAAACTTCCCAATGCATCTGTCAAATTTGAAGGTTATTATCGAAGTGTCACTGAATGACAATCAAACAGTAATTTTATGAATTAAATTACGAAGTGACTTACTGTTTTCAATGCTGGCCTGATTTTAAATAGCTTTCCAATTTGTGGTTGGAATACTATACATACCTTACTTCTTAATATGATAAGTAGGAATTGACGTAACTCTTAAATCAATTTGACATTTGAAATTGTCATGTAATTATTATTGTTTAAACCACGACTAGTCAGTTTTATAAGCAATGGGACTCCTAATTCCGAGCTGAATAGGTTAATCTTCAACTAACAAACAACTCTATTGAAACCAAAAGCTGGATTCCTTTTAAATATTAATAACTATTTGATTTTCAGGTACCTACTTCATAAAGTTCAATTTGTATGTTCAGTTTGTTAGTAGCAGATTTAAGTTTGATCTGACATTAGAAAATAACATACAGATTGTCAAAAAGTGTTTTAATCAAATGTTAACTGTATCCAAACTTGATTTAAAAAAACTGAAAATTCTAAATATAACCTAACTGCAAAATATAAAAATTTCAAAATATAATTGTCGAAAACGTTTAGTGCTCAAATCACTATTGAATTTAGAAAAATAATTCTTCTAAAATTAACTTCTAAATATAATTACAATGGTTAAACGATTTGCCGCACCAAACTTGCTTTTATAATTTCTTATTATTTTGTTAGAAATGGTCACTAACCTTCTGAACGTTTATGTCTTGTAGTACCTGAATGCTCTCTCTACCTTGGCTCCTAATTGAATAACTTCTGGTCACCTCCTTTTGTTTCCGACCAAATCTAAAGCTCGTTGTAGCTCTTTAAAAACTCTATCACTTGAATAGATTGTTCTACAGCATATCACAACACTTACTTCTCTTACTGGCTTCGTAGTAATATACTACGTTGAATGGAATCAGATAATCTTGAATTATATATTTGAATAATATTTGTGACTTGAAGTCAAATTTGATCGTAGAGAATGCTTTATTACTACTACATATAAAATCAGCAATTATTATTTTTTACAATTAATGGGAATTTAACCCTTAACGCGACTATTTCTCATAGATTTTTTCATTCAAGTTATTCTGTTACTCATAAAATATAAGCAACCATCTGGTTGCCGTTACTACCCCACCAGTTAAACATCTGTGATATCACACGGTATTCATTAGAGATGTAGATATAAATATTTAAATTAAATGTATCATACGTACGGTATGCTGCATTACAAGATAACGAAGTTAGAAGTTTTCAAAGATAGGTAAAATGCCTCTTAGAGTTATGTCTAATTTATGAAAAAAAAAATATTAGTGCAGTACATAATAGTAAGCGTGTATACGAGTACCAATATTCAAATCGATATCTTTACATTTGTGGAAATTAACAAAAATATATAAAATAACAAATTTAACTTCAAGGCCATACCTATAACTTCTTACTGAAGGGACTTCGTACTAAGGTATATTAGGTTTCATCGATTTATTTTAACGTAAGGAATCTATGACTAATTGGTGTCCCATTCTTTTTGGGACACCTTGTATAATGCGAACTTATATTCAGCATTTGTAGAACATGGGACAACCACACACTAATGATAATTACAAAAATGAACAAAAATTTAAAAAATAAAAATAAATTATGAACGCTAATTTAAGTAGCTGGTAAAGAATAGACTAATTTCTCTTTATAGAAGATTATACAACTTTTAAGGGACTGAAAAAATTGCATCATGTAATAGCTATTAACATATCTAGAAACGTTATGAGTATCATAACTCTGTGGTGAAAAGGCAAAAGGGTATAAGTCAAAAATGATCATTTTATTTATTTATTTATTTATTTAGTTCGCACTTAGCCAACAGCCGTTAGGCTAATTATAGGCGTCACTGTGCAGTTATGAGGACTTCCAACCCCACTAACGACTGTCATGATGTTGTTATGACCGCCTGGACCAACTTTTTTCCGCGATAGCCGGTCCACGAGGCGCCGAGAGATGCAGCCGTGGAACTCCCATCCAAGTTCTGACCAGAGACAGCGTTTCTTAACTCTGCTGATCGAACGTAGACGCTTGTTCAAGCTACACCGCCCAGGAAAATCAAAAAACTATTTTGCTGGAGATTTGAGAATAACATTTCATTCTTTTCGCTGGTAATCAAAAGAATCAAGTCGATTTATTGACTACAGCTTGCTTTGCTATTGATTCTAAAACTATTTCTACTAAAAAATAAATAAATACGAAACTTATACCTTATCGCATTTCCTTTTATTTATTTTATGAAATAGCAAAAAGGTATAAGTTGACATGTAGCTTTTTGCAATTTCCCGGAATATGTATTTTCTGATAAATAATTACTATGACAAAGCAGCATATGTAGACATAAACTAAACAAGAATATATGGTTTCGAGTTCGAATAATGTGAGGTTATGTGTAAACTTACCGGTTAAGTTCTTGTTACAGCACTTCTGCAAAACTGTACGCACGAGAGTGTGTGTCCATTTTGGCATTTATTCGTTAAACTACACTATAATAACTAATAATAACACTGGAAAACTGGACCGCTAAAACACGCTATTGCACTTGCATGGAAATGCACTCGTAGTATAAGTGTACATAAGCTATTTGTTTCCAACAAAAACGAAAAGTTATGAAATGGCAAAAGGGTATAAGTTAACATATGCTGTTCTGGCGTTGCAGATAACTTTACGAAAAGTTTTGACTCGGGGTATTAGTACACATGTACCTTTCTGCTATTGACTAAATTTGCTTTTTATCAATTTTTAGCGAATTTTCAGGAAATAAGTCTACATATGCCATTTAGAAAACTTGCTGTAACAATGCGGTTATGGTATGTAGACTTATATCCTCTTGTATTTAGATGCCCGATATTGCTCTGGATACGGGGCATCAATAAAATAAAAAATGAGATAAGTCGACTTATACCCTTAGGTATGACTTTTAGCCACAGAACTGCCGGAGATGTTGTTTTGAGATCCGAGCTCGTAGAGTGAGGATTTTAAGACATCTAAAGCTGTTATGATTCATAACACCCCAGGTTTGTTCAATAGTTTATCCGTTGCAGTATGGTAATGGTTGCCATGCAGGCTAAAGAAGTATTACCGTAAAGGTACAGTTATGACTTAGTTACCAGCCTACTTTTGTATATGTAAACAAGGGCTTAATATCCTGAACCCGATAAACATAATAACTTTTTTATAAATAATTCCGGCAGTATTTGTTTAAAATATAGAGCGTGTTACTAAAACAAAGAGAAACCTACACGTAACGATATTCGTCGTAAAATTCTGAGTAGAAAATCGTAGTACTAAAATGTTGGATTGGCCTTTATGAGCCCCTTACGAGCGGTAGGCAAAAAACATTTTTTTCAGGTAATGTACCTTTTCTATTTTAAACACGTCAAAATATCATCAAGGAAAATCGTTCGAATATAAAATTATGGCCCAATACAAAATTTAAGCAATATCGGCTTGCTTTTATGAAACCTTGTGTATCAGATACCTACCCAAAATACTTTTGTTGTAACGGTTTTATAAAAGTAAGCTGACATTTCTCAAATTTTGCATGAAACCATAATTTTACATTCTGAACAACTTCTCTTGCACGTGAGGACCCTTGAAGACAAATCCAACCCTTTAGTATTATTTTTGTTTTTATTTTATTTATTTTATTTTAGTATTATTAGATTTTCTATTCAGGATTTTATGGAGAATATAATTCGTTGAATGTTGAACTAATTATCATCTGCTTAATTTATACCTTCTACCATACTGGCATTATAGCGATTTTCGATTTGGCACGAGCTAACTTAGTATTGTTTCACATGTCAAATAAACTAATTTATAAATGTAACTTGGTTTTTCTAGGTTAGGTCATGCGTTTAAGCATAAAAAGCAACAAAAAGTGTGTTGGGACAAACATTGATCATTAGCATTGATACTCATGTAATAGATTAGTATTCCACCCGTTCTGATATATATTTTGAATCATTATATTCTCTTCCTAAATATAATTCCTAGTACGCCTAATAATCTGAAATTTAAAAAAATATAGTTTCGTTTTAATGCCAATGAAAGAAAATACAACTCGTCCTACGACCTCGTATTTTCAGCTTTGGGATTAGAACTCATAATATAAAAAAAATTATAATAAGCGTACTACATATTGCCTCTGAGGATATTGCAACATGTACATTTTCCGTAATTTATTATAGTACTACCCTGTACTATACAAAATGTTTCAGAAATAAGTAGGTACCATAAATTGGAGGGTGATAGATTTTCGCAAAATAATAAAGACAGTTAAATAAAATGTCTCTCTAAACCTCTTACCTTGGGGTCTATAGGGTGATAAAGAGAGTTCAGGCAATACACATTTTATTACAAGTCTCTCCCCAGGGTGGAGATATTGACTGCAAAATAAGTACATGCTAGTTATATTTCTATTGACAGATTATATACTTATATATTATATATTTACTTACCAAACTGTAATAAACCAAAGACCGAGAATCATGGTCTGAAGAAAAAATTGCCATCTTTTATTTTTTTAAAAATGTGTGCTTACTGACGTCAGTGTCAAGCAATTCATTGGAGGTTGATAGTTTTTCAATATCCGTGAAAAGCTAAGTTTCTTTGTTCCTTTGAATTGTTAATCTTTGATAACGAGGGCAGATTGTCCCTCGAAACGTTCGTATTTAATCATTTTAATTTGCAAAGTGGCGAAATACCCAAATAAGAATATGAATAAATTATAGATTCACGCCACAAAGAAGTTTCAGAGATTATCACAAAGTCAAACTGCATAATTTTGCAAAGACAAACATTTACAACGATTTATCGTGAGCTAGACGCCATCGCCAATAGAATTCCTACCGGTTTTTAACTGCTCTGGGTACTGCATGCTAATGCTCGATCCCTCCGGGGTCAGCACGCCAATGTTGCCCTTGAATCTGCTTGCTGAAGCCAAATTGGGGTGGAATTGATCTTTGGCTGACAGTTTTCTCGGTTTAATGAAGATTGGAGCACTAAATAATGTATCATCCTTTAACTTTCCCAGTTATGCGGGTAGGGGTCTCTTTCACTTACAGTCAGCTGGTGAAATAAAACTCAAACCAATTGTTAACCTCATATTTACTTGTCAATAAACAGTGGAATTTTCAACTAACAGACCAAACTAGCCTGGATCTAGTAATAAACAAGGATAAAATGCTATAGCTTTTCGTTCTGGTGCAGCCTTATTTATAGTCTGTTCTGATTGCTTAGCCAGACGTTATTTCATTGTTAGTAACAATGTCTATCGTTGGCTAAATTTAAATGGGCCTGTCTTTGTAATTCCTCTCATGAACCACAGAGCCACCTTGAAGCTCATTCCTGCTGTAGGTATGATTTCTGTTCTTGGTGTAGCCTACAAAGATTCCAGACGCAGTTTTTGCATTTGGAAAGATTCTGATTCTCTGAATGACTGTGGTTATCAACTACAGCTAATAGTAACCAGTCAGCGGACCTTGACCTCCGCACGCTATTTAATACACTGGCCGACACGATTTTTGTAACACAGTTCAGCCCATTATTTTCACAATGCTAATACCTTTCTAATTTTAGAAAAAATATCCATAAAGCCCTTTACGTACCATTTTTCAATGGGCTCATTGGACCTTTTTATATTGGAAGGTAGTAAATTTTATGAGGGGCCATTTAAAAGGGGTGCACTTTAAAACCTAAAATGGATTGTTTGCAACATTAAACTTATTCTCTTATTCAGTCTTCTGTTGAGTTTCGTATTGAGTGGTCTGCGTAGTTGAGAAAGTTTTTTCAACGGCGAAAATGTCAAGTCAAACGCGCCGCAGTTGCAAAAATTCCCCTGACAAGTTTTGTTATATTTGTGGAGAATTTCTGGTGAACTCACAAGCCAGATCATTTTCTGAAAATGTGAAAAAAGCCTATTTTTTGTATTTTGGTGTTTCAATCGGAGATCAAGACGAGCACTGGGCTCCCCATGTGTGCTGTGTCAGCTTGCTGTAGCGTGTTATTGGTACAGTGGATGAAAGGGAAGAGAAAAAGTATGCCTTTTGCAATTCCAATGGTATGGCGAGAACCTACCAATCATTTAGACGATTGCTATTTTTGCATGACAAAGACTGAAAGTTATTCCAGAAAAGAAAAGAGCAAGATCCAATATCCGAATTTGCCTTCTGCCATAAGACCTGTTCCTCACAATTCCGACTTACCAATACCGACTGCGCCTTTAGATTGGCAAGACATTGTTTTGGAAGATAATAACGCATCATCAGGCAGCTCCGAAGAACAGTGTACCGACCCGCTACGTTTTCTGTATTTTACAATATCGAAAATTCCTTATGTGCGTGTACTGATATCGACGGTTTAATGCAGAAACTCAATATCGAGCATTCTCCCTCTGAATGGCGATTATTCATAGACTCATCAAAATATAGTTTACAAGCTGTGTTATTGCATAATGGGAATTTAAAACCATCTATACCAGTTGCTCATTCAGTGACAATGAAAGAAACCTATGAAAATATGCGCATCCTTTTAGATAAAATAAACTACAACCGGTACAAATGACAGATATGTGGGGATTTAAAAGTTATAGCAATTTTAGTGGGACTTCAAGGAGGATTTACAAAATATTACTTATTTCTTTGTTTGTGGGACAGTCGTGCAGAAAGGGTTGAATTTCAACCGGGATCTCAAAATGTTAAATATGTGCCCCTTGTAGATCCAAAAGATGTCCTTTTGCCTCCTCTTCACACTAAACTTGAACTGATGAAAAACTTTGTGAAGGCTATGAATAAAAAGGATGAAGGATTTAAATACCTAAGACAAGTCTTTCTCCAGTTAAGTGATGCCAAATTAAAAAAAGGCATTTTTATTGGGCCACAAATTAGAAAATTGCTAGACGATGTTAATTTTATAGAAAAGATCACCACACAAGAACTTAGAGCCTGGAACTCATTTGTAAGTGTAGCGAGGGGATTTTTAGGCAACAATATGGATGCAAACTATGAACAACTAGTTAATGAACTTTTAGACTCCTACAAATTGCTTGGTAGCCGAATGTCGTTAAAAATTCACTTTCTCCTTTCCCATTTAACATTTTTTCCTGAAAATTTAGGCGCTGTCAGCGACGAGCAGGGTGAAAGATTCCATCAAGATATTAGGACAATGAAAATTCGATACCAAGGACGATGGGATCCAGCCATGATGGCTGATTACTGTTGGTTTTTGAAGAGAGAAGATGTGAATCCCCATAAACGAAAAAAATAGAATTAGTGTGTTTCAAATAAATATTTTTGATGTTACCTTTTTCTTAGATGTTAACCTATTATAAATTATAAATATAGTCGATATACAGGGTTAAACAACTTGTAAAATAACTTTTTCAATAAATACTAAATGGTACCCTTCTGCATGTACTTTGTTTAATGTAACAAGAAAACCTTACGTGTTACAAATGTGTTTTTGCCATTTTCGTATTTAGATAGGTTCATTCTACTGTAATATGCTACTCAGCTTTATGTTACAACAAAAAAACATTTTTTTGTCGGCCAGTGTAATGTTAAAAGCACCTTTTGGAACACAAGCGTGTTTTGGCGGTAGGTCACTGTTTAGTACTAGCCCCACATATTGTCACTTGGCTTAAAGCTCCATGTCATGTATGTAATTTCCACTTGAAATACAACGTTACCATCAAAGTCTACTTTTAGTGTTTATCCAAATCGATATAACAATAACCTAAATGCCGTATTTATTTTGCAAGTTTAGCTTCTGCACCTGTATTGGCAGATAAATGTATTACTTACAGCTACAACGATGCTATAAGCAATTTCTCAAGTTCAATCTGATATAATACCAATATATGCGTAGAATACGCCTGTAACTGGTTCAAATATTGAAAATGAACTATGTTCATTAGATACTTTAATAGAAATGACATAATCTGTAGTATACCTTTGCATAATATATATTAATCATACCTGTTTTAACAGTTTCTTAATAAAATTTAAAGAGACTAGAAAAGATACGTATACTGTAAATCCCAACATTTGGAGCATCTGTAATGGGCTGCCACGGTTGAGATGAAAATCGTGGTGTGATAAATTCCAAAATACCTAAAAGGACCAAACTTATAGTTTGACTCGTAATCACTGCTATAGTTTACCGGCATTATTGGTAGTTGTGTCGTACAGGGCAATGTACAAGTTATATTCTAATGGAGCACAATTAATGATATTATACCTCCAACCCATAAAATCTCAGAACATCGGCTCATGCTAACGAAAAACAGAAGAGTAACCATCTAAACTACAAAGATTAACACTAAAAACTGAAGATGAAATAGACAAAGCAGTATAGTACTTTACAAAATCAATACAACGAGCAGCCGGGAAATCGACCCCTATAATTACTTCCAACACCAAGCAACACAAATGCACTAGGGCATCCAAGAAAAAAGTCTTAGTAAAGAGAAGGGTACGAAAGATTTGAATGTCTACTGGAGCTCCAAAGATTAGCAAGGTTAAATAGAACAAGAAGCCAACAAAAAAGATTGCTCATAAAAAAAGGAGTCAAACTACTTAAGAATATGTCAAGGAGCTAACAACAAAGACTAGAAAACTAAAACACTTTTATTGGAAAAGTGGTGGGATATAGATGATATAAACCGAAAAGAAAACTTTAAACTGTTCGTATCAAGTGAGAACAATAACCAAGAAAAATGTGGTTGATGGACCAGCTTAATATTCGGGAATACTATGCCTCCATTGGATTGTTCCTTTATATCCGATTTTATATATAGTCAATAGCTTGCTTGTTGAACCAGACAAAAGTAAACGGTATTTCAAGCTGTTCCTTGCCTGTCCCGAAAAGCCGGTTTCGGAAGAAAAAGCTTACGTCAGAAAACTGATGGAGTTAGTGATACAGGGTCCGGCAGCATAACTTCCTTTTTTCAAAACGCAATAAAACCCATTTTATGAATCAGAATTTTTTATATTTTTTTTTTATAATGTAGGTACATATCTAAAGTTATGTTTTACACAGTTTTGAAAATCATATCAGGTGGGTGACGCCCCCCATTGCCCATACACTAAATAAGCCGATTTTTGGCGTTTGTCATGACCCTTACCAGCATATCAGCAGGTATTTTGTCAATTTCTGCCGGGATGTTGGCCTTCAGGTCTTGTAGGGTCCTTGGACGGTTGGCATAAACGCGGGATTTAAAAAACCGCACAAAAAAATCGCAAGGGATCAAATCGGGAGAGCAGGCTGGCTACTCCTAATCGCCCCTTATTGAGATGAGGCGCTCAGGGAAGTGTTCCCTCAAAACATCCACCGATGCCCTTGAAGTGTGAGGCGTTGCTCCGTCCTGTTGGAACTAAATGTGCCCTAAGTCCAATTCATCAAATCGTGGGAAAAAAAATCCTCCAACATGTTCACATATCGGTCTGAATTCACTGTTACTGTGACCTCATTTTCTTCAAAAAACCATGGACCAACAATACCAGCTGAGGAAATTGCACACCACACTGTGACTTTAGGTGAATGCAAATGCCTTTGATGCAATTCTCGGGGATTGGTATGAGCCCAGTAGCGCATGTTCTGTTTGCGATCACAGAACATCCGTTCAAAAAGTAGGACTCGACGGCAAACACACGTTCCTCAGTGTTCCAAAATATGATGGCGACCGACATGGAAGGAAACAAAACTTTAGAACCACGCCTGTCGAATGAGACCACTCCCGCCCCGCTACGACCCCTACAGCCTGAATGGCACGCATTTCAAAAAAGGAAGTTATGTTGCCGGACCCTGTATAGAGTGTGTCAAAAAATAAAGAATTGTTGTGGCGTTCAGTATTGTATGGCAAACTGGAAATATTTCTAAAATCCTTGGAGACAATTGGAGTGACTAGTGACAAATGTCATGCTATGTTGTTTCCCCTGTGGAAACCTGTGTACCTGAGAAGATTTTGACAATCTAGCAACGTTTGAAATCTTCCAATATCACTTTCAAAAAGAACAATTTGAAGAGTAACTGATAGACTGAGTTTCTGAGGTGTGAAGAGAGAGATGAAGAATATCACTGACTTAGTTTGAATTGTGGGCGAAAACCAAAGTCACTCGAAAAATAAAAAGAAATCGACCGAGGCAGCACCTACAGCGACTACTCTATTCTCTGGTGAGGGTCCTGCGGACAATTGATCAACCTGCATATTTTGTGATTTCAAGTAGCACGAAAGTGAAAATTGTGGAGCTGACAAAATGAAGTTGGAGAAAAAGTCTGTCCTTGCTTAGAAGAGGAATGGTTTTTCATGTGCCATCACCATCTGGTCATGTGTCCTGCCGTCGCAGTCAACAAAGCGGCGTTTGTTTGTTATCCATTGAATTAAAGAATAGTAAGGGGGTTAATTTGTTTTTATGCTAAAATACGCATATATCAAAAACTCTTTTATTTAGGGGTATGAAGTAAAATATCCAAAAAAATCGAGAATATAAAAATAAGCAGGGTGCTTCATTTAAAAATATCGAAATTATAACGTATGTGAGATTCAATTACCTCGTAATTATAAGATAATTATACTGTAACGAACTGGTTCCCATGTTCCAAACGAAGTGTACTAAATATTGTCTTATTTATATAGTGAAACGTTAAATGCCCATATTTCAAAAACTGTACGTCATAGAAAAAATCTGAAAGCCTATTTGAATTCAAGATGAACAACTGTATAGGGACCTCCTAGTTTCTTTAAGAACCAAAAACACTGTTGTTCAGTGTTAAAGAAATGTAACCTAGGTAAAAACAAAATAATATATCTGTTACGCTAATGATTCCCATTGGCTCAGAAAATTAGAGAATCAAAAAGTTTACCACGTATTGGCCATACTTTTACATACAACTACTATAAAAGAATATACGGTACCCCCCCCCCCCCCTATATAAACAAGTTATTTATAAAAAAAAAGAAAAAAAAATTTTTGCCGACGACCATAGCTCAAAAGTTGATGTTGCCTTTATTTTCGGAGGACCTATCGTATGAAAACGATCCAAGACTTCAGGAAGGTTCCTGGCGACCGGAATCGTGTACACATACGAACATACATCCCCCGCACAGCACGTTTAGGCACCCCCCAATACGGGGGGGGGGATTGATCTAGTGGGCTGGGATCTTCACCAAAAGATCCGCACCGCCGAGACGGAGATTTGATATAGTGGGTTCATTAGTCGGTTGGCTCGAATTTTAGAGATATTTGACTCAGAGTGGTTTTTGATATGAGGAAATTTCAATACTTCGTACACTTCGTGTCGACGTAATTTCAGTTTTGAATGTCAAAATAGGACTGTATGGAGCGAAAGCCATTGGAATTCCGGTGTTTTCGTTCGAAGCGAATGCCAAATGGATGCAGTTATTTGTTTGTTAACTTCAAACCTTTCTGGAGGTTCATGCCAATCGGGTCTAGGACAACTCGGCGCCGCCATCTCGGCGCCGCCACTTCGGCGCCGCCATCTCGGCGCCGCCACTTCGGCGCCGCCATCTCGGCGCGAGGCCAGCTCGGCGCCGGGACAACTCGGCGCGGAGCCATCTCGGCGCCAGCCAACTCGGCGCGAGGCCATCTCGGCGCCGAATTTAAATTCGCAAACTACAGTGTGCACTACGTAAGAAAATTATTATAAACAAATAATAAATAAAGTGATCGCCAAAAAGCTGGCATCAAAGGAAAAAAAATATATAGAATTTCTTGGAAAATTAAACACTAACGACCAGAGGTAATTGCAAAGTGATTACAAATGGGCCAAACAAAAGTTGTCACATGACTTCCGTTATCAGTAAAATTTTACATTTTTTTAAAATAATTACGAAACATGCATTGAAATTTATTATGAAATAAAAAACTTTGTTAAAAATATTGGTTTTTCCATAGCAGTTTTTGTTAAAAGTAAAATTCTTTGATATGGGACCTAAACATAAAAGAAAATGTGAGAGGTCAAAGTTGGCAGAGGATTTTGAAATTTTGGTATAGGAGCCTAGATGTTGATTCTAAACAATTTTTCTTAATAACTTTTTGTCGTATTTTCTACATAAAAGGCACGCTACTCTACAGTAAAATAGGTTTTTTGACAACTTCAAAGGCATACTTGATTTTTCAAAACTGAAATGCTGTTCGAAATTCGTCTTTAACCAAGCTGGGCTGAACCCCAAAAAATGAAAATTTAAATCGAGAATTTTTTACCTTTTACAAGAGTCGTTTCACCTATCCGGGGACAGACTGTATACAGGGTGTCCGGATAATACGTGTACAACGAAAGACCACAAGTTCCTTGGTCCAAAGTATGATGATTTAACTCAATTTACCTATACAGGGTGTCAGGAAAGTCAACCGTGTCACTTCTGGAGATACTAGGGGGCGCTATATGGAGTCGAAAAGTTCTAATCCATTTTTGGATTAGAAGCATAGTTTTCGTAAAAACAAATGTTGTCAATGAAAAAGAAAAAGTTGAGAACTGCTGTACTTTGCCTTAAATTGGAGGCTTGATGCAGTGTCTTGAGATAGGCTGGGAAAACAATTGTCACATATACCGTCTACATACATGATTTATTAGCTTTTAGAACACTTTTAAAAGGGAGTTTGATAATTTTATCCAACAATGAAGACAAAATATCGGCGTACTCACAGGCCCAACAGCACCAGAACACCATACACAAAAAAACATATCAGCATACTCCTGCAGGGTGTATATTTTTACTACAAAAGTCAAACACGCAATTATTTATTACATTGACATTCATTGACAAAAAAGCATCAAAAACACAAAAATGCAGTAGGTACCATACAGCGGTTCACAAAATTTGCGGTACCAATTTCAACAGTGAATTCTGAAGAAATTATGCTTCTAAACCAAAAATGGATTAGGACTTTTCGACTCCATATAGCGTCCCCTAGAATCTCTAGAAGTGCCACGGTTGACTTTCCTGACACCCTGTATACAAAGTTGCTTAGTTTAGCCGCTAGAGGTCTTCATAGATGATTACCTTTTTTAAATTTTTTCAAGTAAGTCGAAAAATCTTTGATAGATTTTATTCATGTTTTGGCCATGCCTTTGTACCAGTAAACTACAGTATTTTGTGGAATAAACTTTAATTTCGAAAATTACAGGGTGTTTAAAAACGTTATAATAAATTATCCATATTGTTTTAATCACCTGTATAATTACTACATAATAATGTTACTCTACTTATTTGCTATATACGTATGATATTGTTGCAGAGAATCGTTAATTTTTTTACGGCTGTAGAAAAAACGTTTGTATTTCGTGGCAAAATTAGTGTTTTTATGGCGCGTTTCAATGACTTTTGACAATGAAAATTGACATTCTCACGCGCCATAAAAAAAACACTCATTTCGCGCACTTAATACAAAAATTACTATTTTGTACTCATGACTTCAAAATTCTAATTTCCCGGTCATTCCCGATACGCCGAAAGTTACTTTTCTCGCACTGCGGTGTTTTTTACTTTTCAACAAAAACTAGGGGAATTGTGTTTTTTGTAAATTTTTATAATAAACGGGACTGCTCGCGCTTGCGCGGTCTATTCTATTCAATTTACCACCATTTTTAGGCCTATTACGTTGGCTTATCTCCAAGGGGGCCCTTGGGGTTCCGCCCATCTCCAAAGGGGCCTCTGGGGCTCCGCCCCTCTCCAAGGGGGACCTCGGGGCTCCGCCCATCTCCAAGGGGGCCCTTGGGGTTTCGCCCCTCTCCAAGCGGCCCTCGGGGCTCCGCCCCTCTCCAAGGGGTCCTTCAGGGCTCCGCTCTTCTCCAAGGGAGCCCTCGGGGATCCGCCCCTCTTTAAGGGGGCCCTAGGGGCTTCGCCCCTCTCCAAAGCGGCCCTTGGGGCTCCGCCCATCTCTAAGGAGACCTTCGGGACTCCGCCCCTCTCCAAGGGGTCCTTCAGGGCCCCGCTCCTCTCCAAGGGGGCCCTCGGGACTCCGCCCCTCTCCAAAGGGGCCCTAGGGGCTTAGCCCCTCTCTAAGGGGGCCCGCGGGGTTCTGCCCCTCTTCAAGGGGGCCCTCGGGACACAGACGTCTGGATCGTTCTCCTTTATTATATAGAGGATTGTCCGTCGTTGGTTAATTGCTCTTGCAAACACCAGAGGCGCTGTAAACGTCGACAAAAACTAACAGGTGCGTAGGATAGGTATAAAAGTTTAGCGATTTGTGCTGTCAACTCAGTAAATCAGTAAAACACTAAATAATAATTTTTTTATTTTTTAAAATATTTTCAGTTATTCTTTACAAAACATATTGCACCTAACTCCTTCGGGAAGAATTTTCTCGAATTCGCACTACATGCAGTGTTAATTCGGGAAAATTACGAACTTGTTAGGTAAATAACTATTACTGTAGACTATCGTGCCTTTTATGTAGCAAATACGACAAAATAGTAATTTACGATACAAGTGCGTAAAGCTACTCTTTAGGCACGAGTGGGGTAGAGTTAAAACGCGAGTGAGCGAGCGTTTTAAGCCCCGCGAGTGACTAAAGATGCTTTACGCATGTGTATCGTACAATATTTTATCTACGATAGAATCTAGAAAACACGGTAAATATGAAAAAAAATATTAAATGTAAATTAGGATTACCAGCAATCGGTCGTTATTTTGCGTGTTTTAAAAATTTTAAAACACGTTGCTACTCACAACGTGCCTAATGAAATCTTTTAAATACGTTACTACTGACGACGTAAACTAATGAAAACATGTTATTAAACAGTCGTTTTACAAACTTAAAACTGCCAACTAAAAGGCAATTTTACACACTGTATGTCGTAGATAAAGGTAATTTTTAATAAAATATATCATTTCTCCATTAATTCTTTTCAATTTAAGCTATAAAATGTTTAGCGACCGTGAGCAAGAGCTGTGCACGCCGCCTGAAATCGGCGAAAAAACGACAACTGCCGCAAACGATCTCTTTCCTGCAAAATCGCGTGAAAGGTATGAAATTTTGTACCAAAAATTCATGGATTGGAGACTTATTTAGAAATAAAGTCAAATCATTTCCTGAAAACGTAATGTTGGCGTACTTTGACGAATTGTCAAATCAAATGAAGCCGTCGTTACTTTGGGCTATTTATTCCATGCTAATAAGAGCCACAATTTATATTCGACATAATACGAACATTGCGAGTTACCCTAAACTTTTGGCACTATTTTATATATATTTATTTTTGTGAATGCTGGTGGTGATTTGCTGGCATTAAAGAGACATGGTGGTTGGCGCTCGTCAGCTGTAGCTGAAAGCTATGTTGATAATTCTACCAAAAACATTACTGAAAAAAAAGCGGTAAAGATTTCAAGTGCTATCTGTGATGTGATGATGGGGCAATATCAAACGACACCACCGTTAAAGATGTTACTATGGCTTCATTCTCTGGCGGCAACGGCCATGCCTATACATTTTCGGAATCTTCTGTAACTTCTGTTCTTAACAATAATATCAGTATGACCCCTTCAAATGCGGCGCCAGTTTTTCATAGTTGTACTGTAACTATCAATAATTATTATCACAAAATGTAATGTTAAATTAATAAAAAACACTTCTTTTTGTTTCTGATAGTAATTAATGTGTTCGTGGATAAAGTATAGTATAAAACTCGAGTTGTAAGGCAATTACGCACTTGTGGAGTTACAAACTCACCGCTACGCGGCTCGTGTATAACTTTTCCACTTCGTGCGTAATATGCTTCTTAGAACTCTTGTTATGTAATATACTATTACGCATGTGTATCGTACAATATTTTATCTACGATAGAATCTAGAAAACACTGTAAATATTTAAAAAAAAATAATGAAAATTAGGATTACCAGCAACCGGTCGTAATTTTGCGTGTTTTAAAAATTTTAAAACCGTTGCTACTGACAACGTGCCTAATGAAATCTTTTAAACACGTTACTGCTGACGACGTAAACTAATGAAAACATGTTATTCAACAGTCGTTTTACAAACTTAAAACTGCCAACTAAAAGGCAATTTTACACACTGTCGTAGATAAACGTTATTTTCGCAGAGGAAGGAGAAAATTATGGCACATTTAATACACAAAGATAAAAATAAAACTTACAAAGGAACAAAATTATAGGTCATCATTTGTTACAAGGTAGATTTTAGAGACCTTATAAAGTGATTTCAAACACGTTTGTGACTGGTTGTACACGCAGTTGACGCAGCCAAGTAGAATGTCTGTAGCAACGTTAGTTAAAATGCGATAGATATACATCTACACTTTTTTCATTTGTAATTCAGAAAGTGTAACATGTAATTCACACTAATAAATTGTAATTCAGAAAGCGTCAAATGTAATTCAGAGTTATAAATTGCAATTCAGAAAGTGTAACTTGTAATTCTGGGTAGTAAACTGTAATTCAGAAACTGTAACCTGTAATTCAGATTAGTAAATTGTAGTTCAGAAAGCATCATTTCTAATTCAGAAAGCATCAATTGTAATTCAGAAACAAAGAGACGACCTTTATGTCGAATTACTATGTAGATACATACATACTGTATGTGTGTAAAGTTTGCAACAAATTTAATATTTATTGTACCTGCTAATTTGCAAAAATCTTCGGACAGGTCTATCTTAATTTTTGTTTGTCATCTTTCGGTTGAAAATAAATTAACTTTAAAATTGTACATCATACAATTCACGTCATTGTTGCATGCCGTTACTAAGAAACTTTTATATCCGAGGATTTTTTAACAATAAATATTAATTTTATTGAAAACCTTACACACTATTGTATGTATTTGCATAGTAATTCTTCATAAAGGTAGTCCCTTGGTTTCTGAATTACAAGTGATGCTTTCTGAATATCAATTAACGTTTTCCGAATTACAATTTACTAATCTGAATTACAAGTTACACTTTCTGAATTACAATTTACTAATGTGAATTACAATTTACACTTTCGAATTACAATTTACACTTTTTGAATTACAATTTATTATACTGAACTACAAGTTACACTTTCTGAAATACAATTGAAAAAGGTGAAGTTATAAATATGAAAGAAACAGATAGCACGTCAGAACTATATATAAAATTGACCACTAGATGACAGGATTTAAGACGCGTTGCTAAGGTTAGTAAATACATATAAAGGTACCGTCATTCCATTCCAAGATTTTGTTTCCCCAAATTAAAAAGGACAGAACATTGTAAGAAAGTGAGAATGAGAGTGAGACAATTCATAGCTTTACCCCAACTATGTTATATATTTAATATGTAAAAGTAAAATATAATAGTGTATTGCGGAACAAGTTTAGAAAAGTGAAGTTTTACTCAAAAAGTATGGCTGGTTTGAGTTAGCGAGTACTTAAATAGCCATACGAGTTCAGCAAAACCACTTTTCTAACGCGTTTCGTATACTATTTTATCGCATTTCATGTAGAAATGTGAAATATTACATTATCTATATAAACGTGACATTAAATGTCAAAACTTATCCAAGCTGAGCAAAACTCGTTTTTGTACTAAAGCACAATAAGCAGCTCCAGTTGATGTTATGAATTTGGCAGTATTTTTGGTGGCACTTTAGGTCTATGTCATATTCGAGGTTAGCAGGTTAGGTTTTGCGTCAGTCTGTGTCAAAACTGCCGCAAAACCTAACCTGCTAACATCGAACTTGACATAAACCTACAGTGCCACCAACAATATACTTGCCAAATGTAAAACGAATGGCCGTTGCTATTCAGAAATGTGTTGCTATGTAGAAAAGTACCACCTTTCTAAATGATTTTGAATGTAGAAATCTAGTATATCACCAAATGAAATGTGATAATAGTATATTACACAACAAGTTTAGAAAAGTAAAGTTTTACTAAACGAGTATAGCTTGATTGAGTACGAGAGAGCGAAGCGAGCGAGTAACTTAAAAAGCTATATTAGTTTAGTAAAACTATTTTTCTTAAGAAGCGTGTATACTATTTTTCGCATTTTGTAATAGTATTTATAAACAAACGTTTATATAAAAGAATTATACCATATGTTTATTAAAAAACGCGGCTGTGGAAATTGAAACGTATAAATATGTTGGTGGCACTGACACAAGCTGACACAAAACCCAATCTGCTAACCTCGAATTTGCCACAAACTGACACAAAACCTAACCTGCCAATCTCGAATTTGACAGTGACATTACCATATAGTAAAGTGACATTTCTATGCACCAAAGTGCCACTTTATTGATCGATTTTGAATTTAGTAAAATAGCACATTATTATGTGACGTTTCACCCCCTTACTGAGAGCGTCAAAGATTTATACCTCGGGTTAAGCTCAAAATCGAAGAAATACGTTCACTCCAATATATATTCGATTAGTAAAACCACTAGATAATTACCAAAATAAATATGTTTTTAGCCAGTTACGAGTACAAAGATTAATTAAAAATAACTGAATTGTACATTATTTAAAACTCAACATGTTCTACTGGAACGGTATCTGGTTTCGTGGATCGAGCTGCAACCCATTACACCGGCGCGTATTGCGGGGTCCTATGGGCAGTCCGCCGGCACACACGCCGATTCTTCGCGAAATGAGCTGCTTAGGTCTTTTGGATCGTCCGGCGGCACGCACGTCGATTCTTTGGAAATGGGATGAGTAGATCTTTTGTTCCCTCGAACTTGACCTTCCACTCCGCAGTAAAGTCTACACATTACCCTTTTTCTGTAACGTCAGAAATAACAAAACATAGCGTTTAAAGATCATTTAGATCGCAGGTAGCAGTCTTTAGAAAGAATTTGACATATACCTAACCTTTAATGTAAGGGATGCTCTAAATAGCACATTATTCAAACCAAGACATTCTCGACCTATGAAATCCCACGTCTCTCTTCTTCGAAGAAGTCCCTAACGCTTAAAATAAGATCATAGGCTTGCTCGCTTGCTTGTTATTGCGCGTTATTTTAGACAAATGTTACATTGACAGTATTATAAAACAAGCCATACTTAAAGCAAACCAGACCAAAAACTGCAGATTTTTTGTTTCGTTCAGTACCTACCTTATAGTTAAATAAAGAGAGAAAATTGTTACGTCACAGCAAAAAGGTAATATGTGGACCTTAGTTGACAGTGACTTTAAACTGTAATCTTCGGCTGAATTTAGCGATTTTAAGGGTTACTTGGGGCCGGTGATAGTGCCTAAATCCTGGAGCGGAGGGTGCTGGTATCTTACGAAGGCTTGGAGCGAAAGCGGTGTCCCATCCTGCAGATGGAATTTATTCGCCTTGAGCCGGAAAATGACGTTGACAATCCCACGGTCGGGAATTTGCGGTCTGCGGAGGCGCACGCTGAAGTCCAGAAATTCGCCTGTTAATGACTAAAAAGGGGTCCCACAGGGGCTACAGGGCTCTGGCCGCTCACGGGCAGGGTAGAGGCTGCGATTCCTACAGGTTGAATTATTAGTAAAATGAGGTTATGAGGAGTATTTCGTCTCTCGGGGCGCCGGTATTTGCGTTTAAAAATTAGGCGGTCGGAAATGGCTTTTGAGCAGTTAGCCCTGCAAGACAGTACAGCATTTGAAGTCAGGGTTAAAGCCTAAGGGATTTGATTTCCCAAGAGAGTACATCAATCAAAGAAAAATCGAATTCTAGCGGTCCTACTCTTACGGAAAACTTCAACTTCTCGGGTGACAGTACAACACGTCATCTCCCTTGAAGACTGGTCTGGTAAGGATTGGAAGCCGACTCCATTATTAGACAGTTCAGTGTGTCAGACCGGAGGATCTAGGCAGGAAAGGAGGGGATTTGAGAGAATAAATCTCAAATTGTTGGAACTGGTAGTGCAATCTCCTTTTATACCTTTTCTGCCTCGTTATCGGGTTACTTGCCCTAGCTTCTACTGGAGGGGAACACGACGCGATCGATCTGTCAACGCAACTTTGCGCACCGCGAATAGGATTTCTTATCGCCAGTTCACGCGTCGAAGTGATGCAGCGCTTGATTAGGCAATGTATCAAATTTAAATACATTTTATGTATAATGAAAATTTAATACAAGAGCAAGCGTCACAATTATACAAAATGCGGAAAATATCTTTATCATTATGTACGTTTTTTATTTTTAGAAGTTTTAATTAATAAGTACCAAGTACCTATACGTTTATATTAGTTTGTTTCTTTCTATCTTACCCACTGCCTATGTAAGTTATTTTATCTACTCCAGTGGGATAAGTAACTCATAACATCACTCATTTCACGCTATTTCCGTTAGGTAATGAAGCTCATTACACCACTCAGTTATGTAATAGCTTCATTATCTAATTGGGTGGTGTAATGGCTTCATTAAGTAACTGAAATAGTGTCAAATGAATGACATAACATTTGCCTACTAAAATATTTTTGAAAATGACAATCTGACATTTCTCTTCATGCACTTTTCTCAATTTTAGGCAGTTATATATATAATTTTGTACAATACATGTGTGATAATGCATCATTAATATACTTGTGTGCTTACATAACTCGTGCTACGAATTCGTTTGTAACTTACGCACACGTATATTAATGATGCTTTTATCTCACTTGTATAGTAAATAATATTATTTTGTTATAATTAGATATTATTTTAAACAAAATAAATATATGCTTTTTCAAATTTATTGTAATTTTTTTTATAAAAAAGGTACAATACAATTAGCTGTTTTATTAAAAACTATGTGTACAACTGTTTAGTGTAGTTTTAAGTTCTCGATTATTATAGTACAAACAACTGCAACAAAATAAATCTTTATACATTTGTATTATTTAAGGTTCAATTTAAGTCATTATAAATTATATATTTTTCAACTAAAGAGGGGGCGGGCACAATTGTGTTGTTTGCCCAGAATCTAGAAGTCACAACTATACTCAACCATGTACGTTAGTAAGATTAAATGTTTTGTCCAATTGTTTACATTTCGTAAGTTGAGTAACAGCCCTGTTAATATAAATTTAATAAAGATTTTTTTGTCCTACTGCATCAAAAAGCTATCAATTTCGGCAGTGTTTAGCGGCCAAAAAATCCCACTTTTTAACTAATTGTGAGGAAGGATAAAGGGTTTGGCGTTACCTGTTGGCAAAAGTTATAGTAGATATTTTGCCGGCTGGTAAATATCGGCCTGATTGGGCTAACTCGCCGAGAAAGATCGGGATTCCAGCTACTCTGAAAAAGAATACAAAGGGAGAGGGCGTCAGGTCCTCGACGTTGACTGATCCTTGCGTCGGACCTCCACAAGGAAGCGGATAAATCCAGCAAATCAAAAAAAATTAGCAAAGACCAATAACTTATCACAGCTTTTATTAAATTTTTGGTACTATAGTGCCAGCAACACACACACACACGCAATAATAAATATAAATGTATATATATAAAACAAGGCAAGCTATGACAAAGAAACACATTTAAAAAAATTAGATGGGCGCGGCATACGCAATTAAAATTTCCTCAACCGATAACGGCAAGACTATCGGCGTTCCCCGAAAAAATTAGCAATAGACTAATTGTGTAAGCAAATTCTCAATGCGCCTATACAAGGTAGGCACCACTAATTTGCACGCACCCTGTGAGGCGGGATGCGGCAAGATAGAGCAATGCAAGTATCTAGCTAAAGTTTAGCCCCGAGTGTTAGCTCGAAATGACATTAATATGATAATTCAAAATTTCTAAGTTGCAAAGACACCGGCGATTATATGGTCATATAAGATCGAGGTAGTTTCTTAATGTAACGACATCAGGATATTCAATGGACGCTTCAACAACGACTTGAATATGCTCTTAACAATATTGTCTACATCTAAAATCACGTAATCAAATCACGAAAGCTTGAAATCGAGCAAAAAGTTACCCAGATCGGTTCCCTAGACACAGCCGTTTTAATTTTGTACTAAGTTTCAATCTGCAAATGGCGGAGAACGGACTCCTATAGAAAGGGGGCGAATATACCGCAGCCCAGCCGACAAACACAGCTAAAACGTGCTACCGGGTAAGTAAATCCATTTAATCAAATAACTAGTTACGCAAGTAAGCACAAATCGTAATACACCTAAGCAAATTCAAAGGTCATAATTAATCAAACAATACATAACTAAATCACTACAAAAACCTCTCAGGTACCCACGGCACGTGGTGCAGAGCTGGTGGACGGGGCAACCAGGCAGTTCACTGGCCATGGAGACGGCCTCGTAACGGGCTGCAGATGTGCCTCGTTAGTTGTTGCAAAGCGGCGGGAAATAGCAGCAAACTTCCGCCGCAGGGATGGGCTACACGCCGGCTCGCAAATGCACCACCAGTCCCAGGTAGAATAAATCACACCAATGCGGAAAACCATTCCAAGTAATAACACTCAATTCCCAGAACGTGGAATTAAAAGCTAATTTCCATGGCGTAGAATTAAAAAACCAAAAATACAAATTTCTAGTTACGCAACCGCGCTGAAGAAAATAAGCCGAAACAAACCTGAGAGTGGTGACGAACAGCTTTACGCCCAGTCCGATCGGAAAGCAGGCCCAACAAAACCACAAAAAAGTGTGGTGAACGCCTGGCAGCAGCACACAAAAGCTCCCATAGCGTTCCAAAGGGGCGCTTTGCCTCACATGTCCCTCCAAAACGATGAGGACAGCTATATCCAAAGTTGAACGAAGCAAAGGGCGTCCAGGGCAACAACTGCACATGATCGAATCGAGGATAGAAAAAAATGAAAATTGGCCAAAGCAGACCACAGCCTCAGGTTATCAAAATGTTCCAAAATTCGAAAAAGGAAGAAAAACTATAAGAGTGCAGATGTATGTGCCAAACTGATAAACGGTACTGTTCCTTTGTTCATAATTAAGGCTGATGTTATTAGGGTTGCCTAACCATTCAGTGAAAATTATTGTATTTTTAGGAAATAAATGTAAATTACCAAATATGACTAATTATTTCAACTATTATATGTGAAAATGACAAAATGAGTGTAACATAATACCTATTACTTTTCGGCAGTAATAACCATAGCAACAAAAACTAACAATCATTTCCATTGGTCGACATCAAAGCAGAAGATATGTTCACGACCTCCTCGACTTCGAATGAACTGTTATTTTATAATTATAAAAACGCCTCCAAAGCAGTAGAATAAAAAATTATGTATGTAATTCGTACGAAAGCGGACTTTTAGACTCGCCTCATTTATGTGCCTCGCTCGCTGCGCTCGCTTGGCCATAAACTGAGGCTCTTCCAAAAAGTCCTTAATTTCGTACTTGTAACATAACTAGCTATTTTGAGGATCTAAGTTGGCATTTGAAAGTACATACAGTAGCGCCATTCCTGTTCTCAAAAAGTGCTTTCTAAGCTACGGCGATCTGTAGGTACTTAATTATAAAAGGAATGAGGATAAGATGACGCTTTACTTAATTAAATAACTTTGAGGCATCTGGTAGAAGACATTCTCATTGATCAGTCTGCATTCTTTTTGCACCTACGACGGAATTAACTTGAAGTTTGTCATTTCTAACCAATCACGTGCCTCTATGTCTACATATCAATAGTTGATCGCCAATTAACTTTGTTAATTTGGCTATTTTTTATAGTTGGTGAGATACACTATACGCAATTTTGTCTATTGCTTCAAATAAAGAAGGTATCTTATATTATAAGAGCTGATGCCGCCGGCCGCCGGTCGCAGTCCGACCGTAAGCACTGGCGCGGCGCGCGCACATGCCGATCGTAAGCACAAGTGGCGAGACCGTCAACAGCAAGCATTTGTATTGTTAATGCTGGCAGGGCCGGACGTGGCTGGCTACCAGCTTAAGCAAGCATTTTTATTGTTAACCGTTTCTTTACGCTGGCAGGGCCAGACGTAGGCTGGCCAACGCGTTCTAGTTTCAAATATAGAAAGATGCCTACAGAGAGATAAAATGAATTACAAGAATGAACAGTAATAGTGGAAAAACAAATTATAGGATAGTAAACGTCAAGAAATTAATTCATACATAGGTGGAAGAAAATGTACAGAAGTGTGGAAATTTATAAGCAATGTAAAAAATACAGAAAAGGAAACAACGACCATAAATTCAATTTCAGAGAAAACGTGGATAAAGCACTATCAAGAGCTATTAACAGAGAGAAGGCCGCAATATTCTTAAACGAGAACGAAACGACAGTCAGCATTGAAGGCGAAAAATTATCACTTGAAGAAGATACTGTGGTAAGAGCAATAATGAGGTTATAAAGAATGTGATATCTTGCGGTCACTAAATATAAAAACACAAAGTGGCCTTTGATTTCTAAAATTTCATGAGTGTACTTCTAAAATTCATCTTTTGTTTAGGAATGTACACTTGCTTTCAAAACCTTCGCGTACACCTATTTTTCGATGTATTAAATCAGGGTTGTAATTAATCAACTCTATCATTTAAATTTTTGAAAAGTCAAAATGCCTCGACTGACAGAGCACATGCTGTCAATGTCATTTTTAACCTAATCTCAAAATTACCCGTTCACACAGCTAAAATTTTGCAAAATCGTTGTTACTTGATTTTGAATGTGTACGCGAAAGTTTTGAAAGCAAGTGTACTTACAGAAAGTTACTAAAACAAATAGGTTAAGAGTGTGACATTTTCAGCATCTGTCATGACTAATTTTAAGGATGTTAAACACATATACTCTATTCACTATAGTCCCGGATTGTCAATGTCAAAATCCAATTAAAAACAATCCTTTATATCATGGTTAATATTTGTAAGTCAAGCTATGGGTAACTAGAAACAATTAATAAAGCGACTAATGTCAAAACTATAAATTATAGGTTATAATTCGAACTGATTTAAGCAAAAATAAATAAAAGTTGCCAGGTAACAAAAACCCAAACTTTCAAAATTTCGATTTTGCGTTGTCCAACCTAGTAATAACAAAAAAACCAATAGAAATTCAACAGTGCTACCATAAAACGTCATTTTTGACAATCCGGGACCATAGTGAACAGAGTATACTGTGTTGGATACTATTGATGTAGCATTTATTAATAGGTATTTTTATTACATTTTATAAAAGTTAAGGCAGCGTACATACATCAAACAAGTACGGGTGACTATAAATGATTGAAATTTTTTTCTTAGGTTGGCACTGTTTATGTTGGTGGCACTGTAAGTCTATGTCAAATTCAATGTTCGCAGGTTAGGTTTTGCGTCATTCTATGTCAAAACTATCATTTATAGTCACTCGGTAGAAACACTCATGCCAAATGTTGAAACCTGTCTAGAGTGCCTGGGATAGTAACTCGGGGGGTATTTCTAAGCTCGACTATAAGATGGCAGCACAAAGTTCTACCAATCAGAGCCCAGTTACTGGCAGTGCTACCAATCATATGTGAGAAAGTAGTGGCACCATCTGTTAGTACTATGAGAAAGTACCCCCCAGGAGCCGTTCAAGGTCATTCAAATCGGTATTTTGACATCAAAGGAACCGACAGTGAATGTCTCTACTTGTTTGATTTATGTACGCTGGTTAAGGCAAAAATTTCCAGAATAATATGTACTTTGACACTGCAATAATGTGATTTATTAATTGTCAGAATCCCCAGCACAAAAATTTGACGTATATGTCAACTTCAAAAAACTTTAAATGTTTTTGTTTACTGAATGGCCTATACAGGGTGTTTCAAAACAAATGCGAAAACTTAAGGGGATGATTCCTTGTTCAAAATAAAGGATAGTTTATTATATAAACATTGGGTCAAAATTCAACCATTAGGGAGATATCCCACTGCAAATATGACGGAAAAATAATGTTTTTATTTGTTATCTTAAAAACGAAAAGAGGTAGAACAATAAAATTTTATGGAATTATTACTATTATAAAAGCGCACTTTTTTCATATTTCTCAATTTTTTTTAAAAAGAGTAGAGGGGATTGAATTAGACTACCGCTATCATTCTTCTTAACTAAATTTAAGAAAAACTTACGCAATGACATGGAAAAATATAAATTGATAGCCTGGTTTATTTAGAAACTTTTTTGCCTCTTGCAATTTTTTCATAAAACTTACCGTTTCCAAATAAAAAAATAAAACGTAAAGCATTGCATGTCGAGAAAAAGAAATTTATTTTAGAAAAATAATCTAGTTGGCTGTTATCACTTTTTAAGACGTTTCTTATTGTTGTTTTATTTGACATTGCTCACTTAGTTTGAATACAAAATATGACTAATTTAATCAAAAATTTATTATCTGATCATTTAATTATTCAGCCATATTTGCAGTGCGATATCTCCCTAATGGTTGACTTTTGACCCAATGTTTATATAATAAACTATCCTTTATTTTGAACAAGGAATCAGCCCCTTAAGTTTTTCGCATTTGTTTTGAAACACCCTGTATAAAGAGAGTGGTATATACCAAGGCTACCAAGTGTCTCCTTTACAGAAATATCCTAGGTGTGATATATATTTTTACATTTTCAGTGTTCTATGATTCTAACCATAGCGTTAATAACCTCAAATGTTTAGAAAAAAGAAAACTAAATGTAAATAATCAATTTGATTTATATATTCTATAAAAAATGAGTGAACAAGTCATTAGACAGTTGGAATCAGCAGCTGCTGTAATCACTGTAAGTAATTTAGTTCAGCATAAACCAGGTTTTTTAATATTTTTTTTTGTAACACAGGCACCTCCTAACCTGGTTACTGATGAACAAAGGCGCTCTGGCGAAGCGGTATTTTTGAGTTTTCGTAAATCAAAAACACCCTACGTTTTGTGTCGACAAATATTAGAAACTTCGCAGATTCACTATGTCTTGTTCGAAGCAGCCGAAGTTCTTAAAAGTGCACTTATTAGAGAATGGCCGTTTCTACCAGAATCAGATATTATTTCATTGCGTCAGTACCTGATGCAATATATTTCCATGAGAAGCGATTTACCCTATTTTGTTCAGGAACGTATTCTTCAAGTAATTGCTATCATGGTAAAACGGGGAAGTGTTGAAGATTTTGGGCAAGAACGATCGAACATTTTAAATGAAATTGAAAATTTGATTGTCAGTGGTGATCATTCGAAGGTATTTCTATAGGAAAATAGATATTCTTTTTGTGAATAAGCAAATTTCAGAAAATGCTGGGATCTAATTTAATTAGTAACTTGATGCAAGAATATTCAAGTACTGTAAAGTCAACTGATGTTGGGCTTCCATGGGAGGTTCATTTTAAAGCCAAAAAACAATTTGAGGCAACGGATTTGAAAAGAATATTTCAGTTTTCTGTTCAGTTACTTTCGGAAATTATTAAAACTGAACCTTTTGACGATAATATAGTGCAACTAATGGAAAATTTACTAAGTATTATTTCTGGAGTTTTAACTTGGGGTTACATATCACCAATGCATATCCTTTTTATATTATAAAAGAATTAAGTGTAACTACTTATAATCCAATTTCTTAGAGTTCTCCTTAACATTGTATACTCCCCAAAAGGTTAATTGGCGTATACGAATCTGTGTATGAAGCAGACCAAGCGCCAGCATTACGATTAGGTGCTAGCTGGAAAGAGGTAATGCTTGCACCACAACTTCTTCCACTTATGTTTCAAGTTTACTGGAAGGTTCGTGATTATGAAAGGTTACTACATCATGTACTCACCTGTCTAGTCCAGCTTGCATCACTTAACGGGGGCATAATGAACACTGATGATATAAAACTGCAGTACCTTAGTTCATATTTAGAGAACTTTCTGAAATTACTAAGAATGATACAGTAAGTCAACTTAAATTATGCATAATATAGTAGTGCATCATAAAAATTTTTTGAACAAGGGTGGCTATGGAAAATTAAACCACTATTGCTTTCTCACAAGAACACATGATTGTTTTAATTGAATCATGTTTTTGAATTATTGTGGTTCAAGAACGTTGTGACTGGAAATACAGCATTCAAGCCAAAATGTCTGATTATTAAGGCAAAATGATCACAGCTGATTACATTGTTTATGATAACGGATGTCTAGAAAACGGATCAAGAGTGCTTTGACAATCATTTACGTTCCTTAAGGTGTAGCTTGTAGCTCTTGGAGCTATCGAGCAATTTTTCAAAGCACAAGTATTTTATAAAGTCTTTTTTCAACATGACTTAAGTAGGCTGTGACTTCTAATATTTTTTACCTAACCTTAAAAATGTCGCTAATGTCGCTTTTGACAGCTATTTGAACACTGCAAGTTATTACAAAGTTTTATAAAATACACCTTTAAAATGCCAAGAAAGCTAACGAAGGAGCTATGCAAGTGATTCATTATTGCTTTCGTAAGTTTAATGACGTCTTTAAAATAAGCGGAGTTATTTTGCTAACTTCATTTGTAACCAACATCAAAACCTGGTTTTTACCTAAATTGCTATATACACTCTTACAATAATGTATGGTCATAGCCTGCTCTGAGTCATGTTGAAAATAGATACACTATAATATAAATAACTTAGTTTCGATAGAAGTGGCGTTTCTTAAATAATAGTTTTGTTTATTGCAATTTGTGAAGCATATCTCAGTCTGATGAGTAACATTTAACTACTAAAAAACTTAAAAAGCAAGCATAATAGTTATCACACCGTTTATTAGCAACAATAGTACTTGCTAAAATGTGCAGTTGAAAATTCAGAACCGCCCTTATCCAAAACTTTTTATGATCCCACTATACAGTGTGTTTGATGGCATGCGGAATATAGGGAAACGCCAATGGTAAATTTTGCTAAGGTTCCACGTCGCCTTTGCAACGATCTGTTGAACTTAATAAAATCAATGTGAGAACTTTGGTTTTCAAAACAGTTGTGATTATTACATCTAAATAAGTACGGAATCTCAGAATATCAAGCTTTCCTAAAATAGCTACAGTTTGTTTGCTATAAGCAAAAATAAAACAGATCTTGATTTGTAATATAGCAAAACTTGAGTAACCTAGTTCCACAAATAACTTGAGCAGAACGATGTAAATTAATGCGTGCTATGGGCGCGAAAACACAAATGTGACTAATGCATTGCTACTGAGCACGAACCATCCACGGCCTATGTTGATTGTTTGTGAAATTTAGCATTGGCCTTTGCCTATGTTCCGCATATCGTCAGACACTGTATATAATAATGTATGTTCTTCTAGAGCAAATTTTAAGAATAAGGAAGCATTAGGAATTTCTAATATAGTTCGTAAGTTACAATTATTTTTCGCTCATGACTTTCTGAAATTGCCTCAAAACCTTCAAGAAGTATATTTGGATGATATTACACGTATTACTTGTTGTTTTGCTGAAGGAGCTGAATTGGAAGAAGCGGTAAATGTTTACTTATTGCTTTTCCATATTTTTAGATTTACAAAAGTAAAATTGTTTCAGCAATCATTAGATGATAAGTTCTATATGGAAGCATTTGATAATATGTTAGAAGCATGGACGAACATATTTCAAGAATGCTCTACAGGCAGTGATAATATATTGTTACAATCAGCGACTCGCATTTTTAACATATACCTAAAATGCCATCTTGCACCACCTGATGGCTCCCGGATGCGAGAAGATGAAGCAGAAGAAATTGAAGACAACGAAGATAATGATCGCATTAAGTTTAAAGATCAATTGCAAATAATTGGAATGTGTGGACGAATTGTGCCTTCATATTCATTACCTATTTTGTTTAGGTAAGTGTATATTATAAGAAAGAAGTCGGAATTCAAATAATTTACTGTTGTGTTTTAATGTTTAGTCTTAGTATAAATTGTCTAATGCTCTTTTTATTATTAATACAAAATAATGAAGACGGGGTAAACATATTTAGTAGTAATTTAATAATATGTAGAAACACTGTTTTTTAAAATGATTTAACATTAATTATTTTAAAATAATAGTAGATTATATACCAAGGTTGAGTAAACTATCATTATAGCCCAAACACCAAGATTGTATCCCAAGGTTTGGTACTATAATCGTCTTTAACCATGTTATACCTATATATTATTTTTTTCACTGCTAGTACCTTAAATCCTACCATTCATAACCTGCGATAAATGGAGAGTTTATTGATACCCAGGAAAATTAAATCTACGTAGACTTCTTTTACGTTGGACACAAGAAAAATTGATATTTTTCTTACTGTGTTGCAGAAAGTACTTATGTGAATGGAACACTCATTAGCACTTGTGTTCCATTTTGCAAATGCGTTTTCCAATGGAATTCTTTCCAATCTTGTATTTCAATATACTATTTTAGCACTAATTTCGATTTAACTTTATTTTCTAGTTGCTTAGTGAACGAAACTGAAGGTCTTTGCCTAGTTTGTTGGTATAGATACTCAACTGTATTACATAGTTAATTATTATTGGATATTGCTAGATCCACAAAAATTACTAAACCATCCCCACAATAATAATTCTCTGGATGAGCGTACTCATTTAAGGAATCTCGAAAAATCTTAAAACTGAAAACTTTGAAATTAAAGTAAGTCATGTCACAACATTTTCACCTGTAACATTTGTTGTTTTATATTATTTTTAGAAACTTTAAAAGAGAAAACTTTGACAGAAAATACATAGTCCCATGTCACATGTTCTGCAGAGAGATAAAATTCATTTTAGGTACACGCGGCTACACCTAGGGCCGGTTGCAGAAAGCAATGTTAAGTCTGGTGTTAGCTAACATCGCGTCAAAGTGAACAAAATCGCATCAAATTTTGTTTACTAATGTATTAGTTACCATAAGCATTTGCGATTTGATTCGTTTTTGTTAACTTTGACGCGATGTTAGCTAACACCAGACTTAACATTGCTTTCTGCAACCGGCCCCTATTCTGTCAGTTTTGACACAGACGACGCAAAACCTAACCTGCTAACCTCAAATTTGAGATACAGTGCCACCAACATATTATTCATACAACAAATATTTCAAAGGCAACTTGATGGAAGAGCATTTAGAATCACCTGGTATAATAAAAATACCTTCTTTTTACCTTTCTCTTTGTGAGAAATTCTCAACTTGCACAGCAAGCATGCAGCATACCAGCCATCGTCTTCGCAAATACTAAATATTACCAAAGTGCTAACTTTTTTTTGACACCATTTCACAGCGCGTTATAATTATAAGTAATAATACCGCACGACCACTGAAACTGAATTGAACTGATTAGTGATGTGCTTCCTTGCATCCTCGCAAACAGTTACCATCCAGCTACGTTGCCCACGCAAAATTGGCTTTAAATGCTGTTTTTTGCGCCTAATTCAAGCCGAATAGTTGACCTGATATCCGGCTATCCGGTATAGGAATACGCTGGACGTCTGGTATGTGGCTAATACATTATCTGTTGCATTACTAGTAAAAATACTATCTCCTGAATGTATCAGAAATTTACTAACTTTCAAGCCAGATACATTGCAAGCTGTAATTGCAAACAGTGGTGACATTACAAAATATTAATTTAATTATTATTATATTCCCTGTTTGTAAATTTCATTATTTATATTTTAATCGTATCATTTTTGTAATCTGCATAACATAGTAACAAAATTACATGTAACTGTAATTTAGAAGCATGGGAACCGTTTAAGCAGTACCAAAATATTAAAATATTGTCACTAGATCTATTTAGGTGTACCTGATTTTATTGGCGACAACTGTACCTTTTCTCTGCTAAATACGGCAAAATATCATTAAGAAAAATTGTTCAGAATGTAAAATTATGGTTCTTTGCAAAATGTTTCGAAGATTTGAATACTTTTATGAAACAGTTATTTTACAGATAAATTAGTTTCCCCATGAATTAATAGTAGGTATATTACATTACAAGGCATGAAAGTGATACTTTGCAGATGAGGAGGCTTGTTGAAGAACTTTTTCAAAGCCTCCGAGTCAAGCATAGACACTTTCATGTTGTGTAATGTATTACATTTTTTCTGAAATCTCTCTTTGTAACACTTAGTGCGCGCAGGCTTCAGTAGCACGGATCTACACCGCTCCACGGTTCCAGCCAGAAAATTATTCACCTTGCTTATAATGACAACGACTTAACAGAGAACAACACTACCAAAGCTAAAGTAAGTTTTTTTTCTATAATAATTGTCAAAGTGTTAAAATGTTGGTAGATATGCAATTAAAACGCTAGGAAATTTTTATACCTCGTGTTGGTAGAACTTTTTCAAAATTATGGTTATGTGTCAATTTTGAATGTCAAAGTTTCTTAATTTGAACTCTTGCCAAATTTCTTTTTTTAAGATGGAATCATCATCATCATCAATAAAATCGGATAAAAAAAGAAAACCAAGAAATATTTTAAATGCAAAAATGAAGCAAGCGATATTAAATTATGACATATCTGTCAAAATGACAATAATTTTTTTTAGTGGAAGAAAAGAACTAAAAATCTATGTACCAATATTATTAAAACTAGGGACCCTGCAGGAATGCAACTTATCCCCTAGAAAGTTGACCTTGAAAATTATTATAGAAAAAAAATGTACTATAGGTCAACTAATTGTGCCTACTAAAATAATTTTGTTGTATGGTCATCTCTTTCTTACTCAAGCATTCTATTTTGTTGTTCATGTTGTCTCATTGCTGTTATATATAATTGTGGTCCCATCGGTATATAACAGCAATGAGATAACATGAATAACAAAATAGAATGCTTGAGTAAGAAAGAGATGGTCATACGGAAAAATTATTTTAGTAGGCATGTTTAGTTGACAAATGTCATAATTAAATTAAGCGTCAGACCTACTCGAATATTTGCTATTATGTTTATCTCTTTCTTACTCAAGCAATACGTGTTATATTCTTCTTCATGTTATCTTATTGCTGTTATATACCGTGTGTCCACAGGAGGACGCACCGTAGGGATAACCAAATAGAATAGAAAGATCGGTTAATGCTGTGATCGCCGACACGCTAAAACGTTGTTTTTTGGCTTCTGACTCGCCACTGTATGAAACAATATTGTTATAAATGGTGCAAGAAAAGGGACGGTGGTCATAGCACTGGTTGATATTTATATTCTATTAGCATTATCTTATCTCTATGGTGCGTACTCCTGTGGACACACGGTATAATTGTGGCCCCATCAGT